>BGPR01009897.1:8119-54148 GCA_013235015.1 Araneus ventricosus | reverse complement strand
AATTTGGCGGTTTTTGTACTTACGTATTAACGCCAATTTGGCGGTTTTTAAGTGCCGCCAATTTGGCGGTTTTTGTACTTACGTATTAATGCCAATTTGGCGGTTTTTAAGTGCCGCCAATTTGGCGGTTTTTGTAAACAAGATTGCTCTTTATTGGCGCATTACCGCCAATCTGTAGCCTCGGTGTCGTTAATACGTAAGTACCCTAATATTCTTAAATTGTGGCATAAAATAAAAATGATTGCATTTTTTCCGCTGAAAATCGAGTTTTTCTAAGTGAAGGTTTTTACCACTAGTGGGGTAAAACCGTGTTGTTTGACTTTTTTATTAAATAATTATTGATAAAAAAAAGTTAATGAAACTGTGACTTTTCCGGAAAGATATATTGTACTCCGATAAACAATGAATATTTTAATAAAATTTGAGAAGCTCTATGTCGAATATTTTAGATCCAACAGGCCTTCGAACCCTAGCTACCCTGTTTTACCACACTTGACCCTAATGTTGTTATTCATGTAATTGGTTAGCTGTGCTATTGTGAATTTGTATTCCATTCAATCTGTGCTGCACTGATCATCTGATGTATCCTTTTCTTTAATTTAATTCACTGACAAAGAGCCTTCTGTAGTGAATCCCCTGTATATTTCAAACCCCATGTTCTATAGCGAAAATAAGTTCTTTCTGTATGCCTGACATACTCTTTCATTTTGGCCACGTCTTTTTGAAACACCCTGGATAATAAAAAAGAAATATTTATGTATCGAATCAACTGGGTGGGATTTTGTATTTAAATGCCGTAGGGTCCTCATTTGGAAAAGGCTGCGTGGAAACATAAAACGAAACTTAAAACAGTAGTAAGCAAAATTTATATATAAAAATATGGCATGAGCAAATGAAACAAATCTAGGGTAAGAGTAAGAATTACAAGCGCAAATTTAAAATACTGAAATTAAATTATGCTAAATATCAAAAGTAATTAGGTAGCAAATTCTTTAAATATAAAATCAAGCCATAATACAAAAGCATAAAAAAATCAAATAGATTTAAAAGTCTTTGTCAAATAAATGAAATGATCTAGTTGGTCCATCTAAATAACAAATCAAAGGTAAATCTCTCATTTTTGAATGTCTTTGGAGTTAAATTATTTTCCAACGATTCATCTTTTTCTTTACGTGTCTGGGCTTGCTGCTCATCAATGTTTCCTTCTGTATCATAAATAATAATGTCGCTCGCATAATTTTTTTCCTAATCAGACAGTTTCTCTTTTGGTTTTTGGCATATTTTCAGGCATTTCTTTGCTATTCGCTTCAGATTTTGAATTTTTAAATTCATTTTTGATTTGATTAATTCATTTTCTTTGACACCTGGTTTTAATGCAGAAATTCTATTGCAGGTGAGGAGAAAGCACTGTAGTAAAAAAAGAAAGGATTGCTACTGCCGGATCCGAATTCTTATTCGTTTGTGTGGCAATAGAATTCATAGTCAGGGGCAATTCGTGAACAGGGATTGCGGTACTGCAGCACCCCCAATTTTTTCCATTACGTAAATTTAATAAATTTATTTTTTCGCATTTAATATTTAAATCTATCAACAATCTAACGCAATTTTACATGAAACCATTTCTTTCTCCAAATGAAACATGATTAAAAAGTGAAACCGAAAACTACGCTCCGTGGCTTATTTTTTCACTGTCCGAAGATTATGTGCAAAGGAAAAAGTAACTGCAGATCTTTCCAGCACCGAATTCCATCTGCACAGTAACGTGCACAGGTTTCCCTGCCTTTTTCCTAGTGTGTTTTTAAGCTGAAGGGAAACTGTCCAAATCGGCAGTACCACTGACATTAGAAACGGGATTTTAAATGTTTTTCCACAGCGGAAAATTTTTTCGCGAACCAAAACTTTAAAAATAAACCAGGAAATGAAGAACAATTATAATTAATGATAAATAAAAGTTTTCTTTTATGGCAATTAAATTTGAATGAAATTTCTTGCAATCGAAAGGATTATTTCGATAATTTTAAATTATAAATGCTGATGAAATACATAGGTGAAATTTTCCATGATACGAATATGCTTTCAGAACTTTTGCGACCCCAATATTCTGTAATATTCTATTATGGATCAGGATTCATATAGTTCTAGAAGCTTCGATCTCGTATAAAACACGGTTCGCTTCAAGGAGCAGAAGTTCTTAAAGAACATTGGTAAGAATATACCCATTTTAAAATATTACAGTGCACCTTTAGATAGATGTAATAGAATAAATTAATCTATTTTTTTCCATCTTGCAGTTTCTGTTACTACATACTACATCAGAACTTGAACCCTGATTTTTAGCATTATAAAACGAATAAAATATTTTTTGATTCACACAGTATGATCGGGATTGGTTACATGTATCTGGTTTGATTTCACTGAATGAAACATTTTTTAATCGTCATACACTGTAAAAAATATCCGTTTTTCTTCCCGGACTTTTTCCGTATATTTGACGGTTTAAAGCTGTTTTGCTGACAAAACGGTTTTTCACCGTTTTCCGCTCCAGCCATAAACGGTTTAAAACCGTCAGTTCAAATTCTATTTTTCGTCATACGGTATTGCTTTCCGTACGATAACTTTCCCTTTTCTTAAATGTAATTTTATTGCATTCATTTCATGTTTTAATAGGGTTCCATCTCCGCTATTGTTTACACATGTTACAGTAACCTGTTGTCACTCATGAAAGCTAACTTTAAAACACGTGTTCTTGCAATAGTTGATTTTTACACCACTAAGTGTCGCCACTAGAGCTATAGTGACTTTAAAACTCAAATAGATTATTTTTACTTCATTTTATGAAGTCTCCGGTGGTCTAGTGGTTAGAGCGACTGCCTTTTGTTTCTATGAACGCGGTTTCGATCCCCGGCTCGGAGGAGTTAGAAGTTTTGCCACCATCTTGCATCGAAATCGTCTAAGTAAGTTCAATTAAAAATTATATTAATTAAATTAATTGAAATTAATAAGTAAGCCTTGATTAATTAATATTCCTAATTGATAATACACATCAGCACATTTCAACTCAACTCGAACAGAAGGAGAAAAACAACTCAACTCAGTCGATGACGTCACTTCGATGACTTAATTTTTACGGAGAAAACTTGATTTCATACGGTAAGAAACCGTTGTGACTACGGATTTACTTCGTAACTTTTACGGGAAAAACTTGTTCCTGTATGGTAAAAAACCGTTGTGCCTACGGATTTACTTCGTAACTTTTACGGTTTTGCACAACCAACCCAGCTGCCAGTTTAAAACCGTAAATTTTACGGGATTTTTTTTACAGTGTACCAGCATCAAAATTAACGTTTTTGATCTTTTCGCTGGAAACAAAACTAGAAGAATGGATTTTATTTTAAAATGATTTTTAATGGTTCTAATAAATGTATTCATTTACGCTTATTTTTATATTATTTATACCATACCATTTTTTCTTGTTAAATAATTAGAAAAATATTTTATTTCTGTACTATACTGTGATTTTATTGTGCAGCTGCAGCTGTGTGTATCTTTATAAATGTAGTAAGGAATACAGGAAAAGAAAGGAAAAATCAAATTTCGAGCTTAATTTTTTTTTATTAAAATTAATTTGTTAAAATATTTATCTATTTAAAGAAAAAATATAAGTTTATTCATTGAATATGTAACTACTCAAAGTAAATGAAAAAAGACAAAAAATGTAAGTGGTACAAATAGGCTTCATTACGTAATGAAGGATTAAAAGTTACAGCAACCCAAGATTATATAATACGAACTCTGCACAGTTTATGAAAAATTTGAAAGAATTTGTTTACATTGTCCTTTATTTTGTTTAAATTTAGACGGCTGAAGTTCTATACAAACATGAAGAAAGGAATTTATATAAATGCGTGTAATAAAAGTCAATAGATTGGCAAATAATGCGATTCGAAGTATGAAAACATTTTCATGGTCATAGCAAAAAGGTTTAAGGAAACCAAGTAAGTTGTTAAATTTCTTCAATAGCTTAGCATTCAAAATTGATTAAATGTAGCTTTGAAAAGTCTATCGGAACAAAGACCCTTTTTTAAATCACGATAAAATTGCTACAGATAATATTATAAATTGATAATACTTTATTTTTGAATCAGGCAAGTCAACAATTTTGAATAAGTATTGCGTTCTATAATACAATGTCACTCTGTCTAAACAAAGAATATACAATGATTAAAAAGTATCAAATGTCTTTACAAAATATTATACCTCGAAAATGATACATGTTTCAGCGGAAATTAAATTTCCTTCAAATAAATGTTATCACTTTTTATTGTATAATGTATCTTAGCAAAACCTGCCTGTGTCAAACGATTTTTAGTTTACACTTGAATTTTTTTGTTCCCCAAATAGCATTTAGTACTACGAAACTTGCCTTTCTTTCTTCCATCCTCCTCTTCACTGCAACCGCCAGAAATTTTGACTTCCTGATGTCATTATAGCCTCAATTTACTGTTCCCTCGGGTGCTATCTTTAACCGTAAGCCCCTCTGCCATTGTAAAAGGCCATACTCGATTACGGCTGTCATAGAAAACATTGTACCTGTTCTTTTTTTATCCTTTAGAGTAGGTAGGTTGGGATTATCTTTTTCTCTACAACTAAATGAATTTTTTGTAGTTAAAAAAATCCATGGATTGTCAAAAAGAAGAGAAAAGGAAAACACAGTTTTAACAGTTGAAAAAGCTCTTAACTTCTCACCTGGGAGTTAAAACTCCTGCTTTTCACATTTTAGGGGACTCAATAAAATTGTGAAAGAAATAAAGTTGAAAAGAGAGGGAAGCAATTAAATGGCGTCACATTCTGAGACTTCTGTCGCTCGCATTGATTGTATCCTTTGTATCCTAAGTGCTTTAAATATCTGTGATGCAACCTATTCTAGTGGAAACCCACGCTTCCCTGTGCTTTCACAAGCTTGGAGGAGGAAAGAGAAGTTTCAAAAATCCTTCTGTCGAGAGGAATTTAAACATTTGGTTTACTTTTAGGTTATTGCTACCCTTCAAAAATCTTGTATTTGAAGAGAATTTTTAAGTTTGATCTGGATGTAAGGGACTTAACGGTTTGTTTTTATTTTGGATGTTTAGAAATAATTTTCTGTTTCATTTGTTATTGCTTCTTAAGCGCATATCACACGGAGAGCTATCGTGCTCTTTTATCGCTAGCACGAGTGCAATGCCACTCAGCAAAAACGTTTGTAGCACGTGACGCAATGAGACAACCGGTCAGACAGGATTTCGGTCATCGTTGGGGCTAACTACGTCACCGTCAAACTCACACCCGATTAGTTTGAATTTCTGCTGCTCACGATTTTCCGTCCCCATCGTGTGCATTTTCAAGCTTGTTGAATACAGACCACGATTTCCGTCATATTGTCTGACCGGTCACGTGCTACAAACTTTTTTGATGAGTGGCATTGTGCTCGTGCTCACGATAAAAGAGCACGATAGTTCTCCGTGTGGTATGCACTTTAACAGAATTCATTAGAAGATTCTTATACAGGGTGTTGCCGAATTTGACCGACAAATTGAGAGAGGTGATAGTAGGCATCAAGAAGATGAAAAATTACCATAGAACATAGAGTCCCATACGACGTTTAGTCGGTGAAAATTTCAAAAATAGACGAATTCGGCAACACCCTCTGTAAACATCGGTAGCAATATCGGCATGTTACCGATGAGCAGATGTCAATCCGTGTTTTCTGGTGCCCTTTTTAGTTTTTCTTGAATATCTAAAAAACCTTTCAGTTTTCACACTACATGTTTATAACAAATTAAAGAGTGTAAAATTCCCTACAATTTCATGCTTTTATTCTTCTACAAGTTTTAATATTTTTGCAGATAATGGCTCTAAACTAATTTTTTGTTTTCAGTTATTTACGACTCCCTGGATCACCAAACAGGCGTGTTAAATACCCGAAAAAATATTTTAAAAATACGCTTTCTTTAAAAGAAAATCGTAGTTGAATCATTATTATTTTTTTCATTAATTTTTACAGTTTCCAACAATTCTCGGTATACCCTGTATTTTTCCGATTTTCACCGACTAAACATCGTTTGGGACCCTATGTTCTATGGTGATTTTTGATCCTTTTGGTGCCTACTATCACCTCTCTGAATTTGTCTGTCGAATTCGGCAACACCCTTTATAGACTGAAGAAAAGGAAAATGAATGATGATTGTACGTTTGGATGGCATGTTATTTTAAAGCTGACTAAAAGTCAAATCTAAGTTCTGTGCGTTCAAAAATTTTATCAAATGCCACTCTTCGTAACTGGAAGATGAAAGAATAGGAAACAACGATTTCGTCCGCTACAATGCACTATTTTTAGTCGGCCTAACCTGCCTCGTATTAAAGCCCTTGTGCATTCATTTTATCATTACTCAATTCATGACCTGCCGTAGATATAGTAAGCTTACTTTCAAGATAATCCTCCCGTTTATCTGAAGATAACTTGAATAAAAGTTAATTTCATAATTTGCTTTCAAGCTTACATTCAATTAAAATATTAAATAAAATACATAAATAAATGCCTTTGCATTTTCAGTGGCTAATATAAATAAGGGAATTGGCCTAGACTGCTTGGACTTCTTGACCACTTTTCTTAGAATACCAGCTTGCAATCCAAGAAAGGTAACATGACACTATCTGCCAATAAAGAAAACTGGCATTAAATATCATGACTACCCCTAACTAAACTCCTCCAATGTTAAAGGTTTCAGAAATGTTTTTCCGTACACAAAACATTTTCCTACTCTAATAGGACAATGAGTAAGAAATATATTAAATGCTGCAATAGAGAGCATAGGAGGTTGTTGTGTGAATCATAGCTATGTGAATTGATAGGCCAAATAGCTAATACTTTGTTAGACAAAATTACTTTATGCGTGTCGTTGTCCTCAAAAGTAATTATCTCAAACAATGACAATTTTTTACAAGGTTGACTGAGACAGGGAGAGAATTTACTATCCCAATTTTTGTCTAGAATTTTTGATACAGTTAGAGTTCCCGACTCAGTCGAAGCCATCCGGAACTCCTGATGGGGAAGCAGGAAACGGCCTCGCCCAGCACGATAGCACAAGTCAGCACTTGGCAGGAGCGGAATTTGCTCAACCGACGCGTCACCAAACTCCTCAGATGCAAGCGCAATTACACAATGAAAACTTTAGAGACGATTTAAGCAAAAATTAAGAAAAACGCCACTCATCAATTAGTCCGTCCAATTCGCCGAGCGAGAATCGAATAAAGATTTAACTATATTAACTGCGTAAGTCTTAAATCCTGGTAAATGCATGGTTCATGAATTTCCTTTACTAACCAACTTTTGGGTAGTTTGTCTCGTTGTTAAGCCTAAACTGGACATTCCATTAGGACAATGGTAGTTATTAGGTTCAATAGTTTCGTATTCTCCACATTGGCATTTACTATCTTTACCAAACATTCGATTTTGGAAAGCACCAAATATCCCATGTCCTGTTATAATCTGATTGTAATAGAAGTCGGCACTGAGAATTTTTGATACAATTTCCTTGTACACTGGTGTGCAAAAATTAAGTACCGTTTCGGAAAAGGCGAGAAATTTGTAATTTATACGAAAACTATGGTTCGCAATCAGTTGCGGAGAATCTCGGGACATACAATCGAGTATCATACACATTTTACATCGACGATTGTGTCACGGGGGAGATTAGGAGGACGACCAGAAAGTGATAAAGAGGGAAGGGGATTTCGACTCATCCCGTTTCACAGAAAAATTATAACTAGATGAAATTTTCATCAATGGTTATGTTTGATGTGCATAAAATTTACATGCATTTTCATAACCATAGCACAAATATTCGGGAAGGTATAATGGTTTCTTTAGAAAATCCCAAATTTTCCCTCATGTTTTTTGCTTATAACATGTAGAGTTTTTATTCAAATTATACGAAACTTACAGATCATTCGACAATATGTTACAGAAGTATTGATTTAAAATTTGAAGTAAATATGTTGAATAATAGAGGAAGTATGTGTGTGTACTAAATAATTTTTACTGCGCATGTGCGAGACATAGCGTAATTTTTCTTTCACTGCTTCAAAGTCAACTATATAGAGCAACTTATATAAAAATTGTTGATGAATACTGTTAAAATTCAGAAAGAAGTTGGCATTTCAGTGAGGTGAATTTAAATTTCTCTTTGAAAGAATATAAGTGACGAGGGCTCTTGCACTAACTGATGTTTTCGAAACCTGAATCTTCGAACAATAACATTGAATTTTAGGAAAGTTTAATATCCTGAATATCATGTGTACTTATAAACTAAATACATTACTTAATTTGTATTTCATCGATAACCATACGAAGATAATATAAATAAAAATAAATCTCTTAAGGAGGCCTTTATATCTTCCCGAATATTTGTGCTATGTTTACGAAAATCCATGTAAATATTACGCATATTAGGCATAAACCATTGATGAAAGTTTCATCACGTTATCAGCTTCCTGTGAAATGGGATGAGTCGAAATCTTTTTCCATCTTAATCACTTTCTGGTCGCCCCACCAAATGCCCTCGTGACCGAATCTTCACAGTAAAATGTGTATGATATTCAATTGTATGTCCCACGATTCTCCGCAACTGATAGCGAACCCCTGATTTCGATTGAACTGAACTGATGTCGATTAAATTTGAAATTTCTCGCATTTTCCGAAATGTTGCTTAATTTTTGCACACCAGAGTACATCTATCATGTTTCCTGCTTAGAATAATCATGGAACATCTGTTTAATCTGCTGTATCCACTTGAAGGGTTTACTAAGCTAAGCTCCCCCAAGTCCTATTATGCTGCCTCATCGTGGTGGGGTGGTGGCCCTGGGTTGAATGGGCGATGTAAGTCTGGAGTTTTTTCTCTTCGCAGGGTCACCCAAGGCGTGAAGGCCATTCCATTATACCCAGCTAAAGCATAATTACAATGGACAAAGTCAGACTCCTTCCCTCGGGGGTCCAAGGTCTAGTGCCAACAGAAGCTGCGCTCTCCTCCTTTACCATGAATCGTTCGCCTTGATTTCCTGCGAGCGGACTCTTGGACTTGGTCTAGCTGAGGACTAGAACAAGTGGAATAAGAAACAACAACAACTGAGCTACACCATCCGAGAGCTGCCATTCATTCATACTGATGCGTCGTGGCCCTATAAATTCAGTCGGATTTGTTAAATTAACGTGTCAACTTGGAGCAACACGAGGGTAAGATGGAAATCGAGCTAAGAGGACGAGGATGACCCCTGAAGTAACAACATTCACTTGAAATTTCCACAATACACTGACCTGAAGGCGTTTGGCTCATCACTCAACTTTTTGCCGTTTTAAGCACGATTATCACTTTTCAAAATCAAATTTTTGCCTTTAAGACTCTTCAGCAGGAAGCTAAAGCAGCATTGTCGAAGTAATCAAACAAATATGCAAATATAAATTAAGAAAAAATATCTACAATGAATAAAAGGTCAAGAAAAAGCATATATATAAAATCTCGACTTGCTCTCATATTTTATTTTTATCATAAATATTCTTTATATGGAAAGATATCTATGTAGTTTACGCACCGATTAGGCATTTTCTCTTTTTTTCAGTATAAAGCTGAATGAGAAAACTTTTGATCAAATTTGTACTGGCTATTGTTTGAGTAACTTTTTGTTACATTTTTGGATGGGAGAGCATACAGAGTGTATTAGAATTGATCGTTCAAATTTGGTGAAGTGGTAAGGGTCCGCAAAGGAAGACGATTTCACATAGGAAAGTACGGTCGGAAACGATCGAATGACATTTTATATGTCGCTGTCTATCCACAGCTTCCGTTTCTGCGAGGTACCTGCTGTTATTCGCAAACAAATGTGGTTTAGGCATGACGAAGCTCCAGCACATTATACAGCTGCTGTGTGTGATTGGCAGACTAGAAAATCTTGAGTTCAATAGAATTGCCACGGTGGACCATTATCTTGACTACCATGTTAACCAGATTTAACTAAAATAGATTTCTTTGTCTGGGGTACAATGGAAATCATGGCGTACAAGACTCCTCTTGCCAGTGATATGGATCGTGTAGCATGCATATCAGTTTCCGTCTTAAACATATGAGAAAAGACCGGCATTTTCTGGAATGTCCGGTTTTCCATACAACGAACAAGGGTTGTAAATGAGTGATCATTAGAGCAATTGTGGACGGGTGGGAACCAGTGACTGTGCTCGAAATTCCGACCCTTTGCTATAATTGCTCTGTTTATCCAATGCATCTGGGTCAATGGAGCAATTGTAGCAATAGTCAGAATTTCACTTCTTGTAACATTGTAGAAACGATGCGGAAATAAATATTTTATTGACTTACAACTGCTTTGTTATGATTTATTTCCATCATCTACTAGGCACATTTTGCCATAGTATATGACGCTTGTGGAATCGAAGTATGGAATGTGAAATCGTCTTCTTTTTTTCTATCTCTTACATCCCCAATAAATTTGAACGATAAATTCTGATACACCCTCAAAATTTGCAGAATACTAAAGGAACCAATATGAAAAATTTCATAAATTCTAAGAATTTTAAATAAAAACTCTTTGACCAATTTGTCTAATAAACCAATTTATTAGACAATGCCAAAAAGTTTCAGAAGTATTCCGCTCGACACTTTGCTCAGTAGTCATTCAGTCTTACAAGTACACGTTTTAGCTCTTCTTTACAGTCTTCAGTTTCAGATTTCAAGACTTGCCTACAATTTGAATTTCTTGAGGCATCGTGGCTATTTCTGGGTCGAATAGCAAGATCATTCATCCCAGATCCACCTCGTGACTGAACATTGATGCAAAATTTGATGTCGCGAGTCCACTCTTTTAACGATGGTTTGATGTGAAACTTTCAACAGTGCTACGTAGAGTTGAAAACTTTAAGATTCTCAAATCAAGTATTAGTCAAGTCGATCTAGTCAGTCAAATTATTATAACTTGACCGTGGCGTTTGGTTTCACAATATAGAAGACATTAACTTTCAAAATACCTTTAATAAGTAGAATTTTGATTATATATGCAATATTTACAAGCATTTAATATCATTAGCTGAATATCATCGTTTGAAAATAGTCTACCGTTTAAGAAGCCATTTTTAAAACAAAACCAACTGTAACATTTGATGTCCTAAACCATAATAATCTTTTCGGATTGCAGAGATCATCGTGTGCATGCAAATTCTTGTGACTCGTATTACGAACTGCTTGGTGCGTAGAGTAGGCACAGGTAATAACTAGTAATTTGACCTGTCCTCACGGACATACAAATATGGAGCCACTGACGGTTCCGAAGAACGCCAGCAAAATCGAATACAAAATTTCTTCACAAAGTACATTGCTTCATAGGAAAAAGGTTAAACTAACCAACACAATTTCACAATTTCAAATTCCTATACGCACTTTCAAACTTTTCTAAACACAAAATCTTGATTAATTACCAAATAACATAAATTAAAATACAATCAAAGAAAATTAAAGAGGAAAGAAAAAAAGCATAAAATATATATATACAGGAAGCCACAAATTAAAACCTAAACATGCAACACACTGCATCACAAGAAAAGGCTATATCAACCTATACACAATTTCCTATCACATTTTGAAATTTTCCCATACATAATTTTAAACTATCCAATACACAATTTCTTGAATAATAACGAAATAGCATTAAAATAATAAGAAGAATAATAAAAATGAAAAATTAAGAAAGAAAAAAAAAGAAACGAAAATAGTAAGCCACAAATTAAAACGGTACCAAATAACAAGATAAACAAACAACACAGTTGCGGCAGTAAACAGGTACGAGTATTTACAAAAAAAAATAGTATAACCTAGAAAAAATGACACATTTATAAAAGACATTTAAAAATATATAAATGATACAAAAATATGTATATATAAATGGGGGATTCCCAGATGAAGAGTTTTAAAAAGTCCCAAACCCCATCTATCATTTTCTTTCCATTTAAATTACATTGTCCATATCTTGGGCTAGAATATTTTTAACAATCAATTTCATACAACGTCTTCTCCTCCTAACCATGATTCTAAGTTGCAAGTTCTGTGCCTAGTAGTCCTTTGGTAGTTCCAAGAAATGCAGTGCAGTGTTCAACGTTCTAAATCTGATTCCACTGAATATCAGCCGTTCGCGTGGGCCTGTTGCATGTTAAATCATACGTAGGGGGCCAAAGTCCTCCAGCTGGTGTGGTGCGAATGTTTGGAGAGGGAGGTGCCAGCTCAGGTGTTGCCCTCTTCATCAGACCGCGATTCAAAATTACGAGATACGTCCCAAAATAGCACTCATGTTGCTTTGAAACGGGACTTTAATATGTAACTAAACTAAACCGAGAATTGCAGATTTAATCTAACTAATCATTGAACTTGCGTTCCTTTAGTATTGACCATTCACAACCATTCACTTTTTATGTTATTATATCAGTTCAATTATAACTAATATATTTAATTACCTTTGTGTAAAATTACTCGGTACATTTAACTTGAAGCGGTTTTCTAAACCTGTCCTGAACTATTTTATTAAACTGATACTTATAAATTTTAAACAAGTGCATTTGTCATAAAATGGTCTTTTTTCAAACGGAGAGGAAAACAAAGTTATAAGGTATAGAAAAGTCCCCTCATTAGAAAATTTTTATAAACAGGAGAATTTTTTTTTCTTTTTCTTACTATCCATTCTGGATTTCATGGATTTCTCGAGTCCATAAGTTTAAGTAACTACTTAATAGAGCCATTAATAATTTACACTTGGACAAACAGAACATTTAAAAGGAAAGGATAAAAGGAATAAAATTTAAAAGAGAGATTCCCAGAAAGAAAGAGCAGCTTTAATTTATATAAAAACTATGAAATTTATCACCTGATTTCTTAATAGAAAAATATAAAACTCGCTGTTTAAGATACATATTATGATGCATTTCAGCATAATATGAAGAATTGTAGAGCCTTCTTTATCAAAAATAATATATTTATAGGACGTCTACCACAGCACAAACATGTAAAACAAACACGTACACTTACATCACAAATGTTGCATCACTGACTGACATCGAATTCCAAGTTCAATTCATTACTCTTTTCCGTTGCTAGGCAACGTTAGCAAAAAGACAAAATATACGTTGTCAAACTATTTTTATAACCTTTAGAAAAGAATTATGACAAACGATATTTTTTAATTAATTTCATTTTCTGCCAAACGATATTTTAAAATTAATTTCTTTTATGACCAAACGATTTTTTTACCTAATTAATTAATTTCTTTAAATATTTTCATAATTCTACAAATATATATTTTTATTCGTTACGAATATTGCATTATGCAAACTCTTTGCGTCCCTTGATAATGTAGTGAGAAAGCAATAAAAAAAAGAAAAAAAATCCGTATACCGTTTAGTAAAAATTGAAAAAGATAGTTGAATGCTGAGTTTAAACATTAAGTGCCCGATTTTCTAAAAATGTTTTAAAAAATTTTTTTTTGACTTTCATTTCTTGAATAATATATAGGAAAAAATACTTTAACAAATCCTATTTTGTTTTAAGTGTGGATAATGGCTAAAAAACAGTTTGTTACCAACTGACAACACTGGGCTTTATTTCAGAAAAACATTTCCTTGATAAAATTCTACAATTTTAAACACAGATGAATTTTAATAACTAGTAATGCGGATAAGGAATTTCCTTCAGCATTGTAGAATAAAATATGGTATTCTCAAGCGTAGAAACAAAGCAAAAAAGATGCAGCCTTAAGTGAAAAACATGAATTTATTTTTATACTTTTTATCAGCACTTGAGTTGCCATCTATATGTTGTAAATTGATTTAAGAAAAGTTTCAGTATGCATCCTACTGGCAACAACAGGCATAAGAGCTTCAGTCTTATTCTCAAGATTTTAGAAGAAAAAACTGGATACGTCTCATAAAGGCAACACTGGTCACTTAAGGGTTAAAATTCATTCCTTAGAATTAAGGGGACATACGTCCTTTAAACCTCCGAAGAATGAGGGGAAATCTGTCGAATTCGATACATTATATCTCTGAAACAAAACATTTCAAAAACTAACTTTTTTCCCAGAAAAATATCTGTTCTTTCTGTTATTGTACACACATTTTCAAATATTAATAATGGTATGTATTTATTTGAGAGAGTAATAAATATGGGAATAATTTTTGGAGAAAAAATGAGATAGTCACCTTGCGCGCATGATTACGGATAAAATATTGGTCTAAACACAATATTTTAGAAATCTAAGTAATCCAAACAGTCTGTTAAAGAAACTAAACCTCAATTTATTAACATTTAAATTTAATTTCTATTTTATATGCCAATTTAAAATAAAAATGTTAAAAATTGTTAAAATTTCAACATTTCTACCCCCTCAAAAAAGCATCTTTTGTAAAAAAATATGTACAAAACTGTGGTTCAATTTGTAGCATAGCACAATACATATTCAGAACAAATTTTATGTAAAAATGTTCGATAGTTCTTGTGATATCGTGCGCGCAACATAAAAAAAACACATTTTGAGATAGTAGCGCTTTAAAGATATGACCAAGTCAAGTCGAAGAGTGTTTTTACTGGCTTATGCTACACGAAAGGCCGGGCTTTGCCAGTGATCCTTTAATTTAAATTGCAATCTTAAAAGAGATTGGTGCTTTGAAGAAAGTGAAGGGCAGCCGAGCAGGCTCTCCGGTTAAAAAAACTGTTATAAAATGACAAATTAATAAATTGATTAAATTAATTAATAAAAATTCATAATAAAAATTCATCTCTCCGGTTAAAGGTGGAAATAGTGCAGATCCAATTGTAATGGAGGGCTCCAATACCCAACGACGCTCTGAGATTGATCCTGAGCTGTTCAAATACGATACAGGTTAGTAAAAGGTGGTCGTTCGAATCTACTATTCCACACTGGCGACATAAGGGAGATGATTCCAGACCAACTTTGAAGGATATGACCATATTCAATGTTTACGTTATACAGCTGATACATTTTCCTTCATAACTTTCCTATTTATGGAAAGTTTTTAACGCTGGCTGTTTTAAATTGTTCAGAAAAGACAGGGGAATAATTTTTTTTTTTTCATAAAATCGAAAATTTTGGATGTTTAACAGTCGTATGTTCCCTTAAAAAGCAAACATAGAAGTCCGGAAGGATTTCTTCGATTTAAGTGTTCAATTGTGTATTCAAACATTATGCAGGGTGTCTGAGAAGGATCTTTATTATTCTAAATATTTTTAATAACAAGAATGCAAAACGGTGAAATGAAATGCAGTTAGCGGCAAAGGAATGAAGAAATCTAATGATAACTGCATTTTACTGCCTTTCTTAGAATATTAGATTAATAACATAGTACCCACCATTGTTATGAATTGTCTTTGATTATTTCTCGAAAGTATGATATTTTTTACCTTGATAGATTGCTTTGAAAGTGGAAGGAATGCAAAATCCCATTTCCTTTATACTTAATAACTTTACTATTCAAAGCCTCCACTAACCAGCGGGAGTGGCCTCTCCTAAACTTTCTCGTATACTTCTCAAAAATTTGTCATTTCCCTTCCCCCTGCGTGGATAAAAAAATTCGAATATGCTCTATTCCAAGAACGCAACAAGTTTCTAACACGTGAAAATGACAAAACAAACGGAAATAAAATAATCCGAGAAAGATCAGAATTCGCCAAAGGGGAGAAAAAGGAACAAAAGGGAAGAAAAAATCGCCAAGCAGGAGTCCGTCATGAAAGACGCTTAATATCATGCGCAGAAGATTGCTTCAATACGCATGCGCGTGGAGATGCAGATTCTTTTTCAAAAGTAAATTATACAGACCGGCAGACAGTCAACCCGTTGACGGATTTGGACCAAACTTTTATACGGACCTACATTCATGACGATAAAACCGTATACCAAATTTTATCCATCTAGCTATTCAAGTTTTGGGGTTATAGTGTTCACATGACAGCGGACGTACAGACAGACAGACTTTCCGTTGACGGATTTTGTCCAAAATTTGATAGAAACCTACAAATTATGTTTGAAGACCACATACCAAATTTCATCCCCGTAGCTCTAATAGTTTTCGAGTTATCGTGTTCACAGACACACAGACAGACAGACATAATTCCAAAATTGTGTTTTTCGGACTCAGGGAGGTCTAAAACGTGAGATTCGTCAAAATGTCGAGTTCGAATTTTTTGACGATTACAATACTTTCTCTTTGTATATACTTCGTATACGAGAAAGTAAAAAGGAATCTGAGATAAACTGAATTTAATGGATTATTATGGTTTGATTCATCCTTATTAATGAGCCTTCAGAACAAAACACATCTTTGATTTGCAGTCTTTCATAACCAAATCTCAACCATAGTTTTGCAATAACGCGATTCCTAAAGTAATTACTATGCATTCATTAACCCTTTAATAGTACATCTCGAGCTCAGTTCATGCATCGAATTATGGCATTTTTACACTTATAATCTAAAATTAAGTCATTCGTAGACGTATTCGTTAACATTCGATACAATTATTCATGAGAAACATAATTTTTCTGATTAGAATAAAATGCATGGTTCGAATAAAAGCGTGGGCGCCTTATATATAGCACCTTATATTTTGTGTATATTTCCTTAAATAAATGGAATATTCCTAGAAGGAAAAGATGCCCACGCTCTTATTCGAACCATGCATTTTATTGTAATCAGAAAAAATATTTTTTACTTTTGAGTTCATTTTATCGCATGAATACCTTACCTTATACCTTAATTTTTTAAAATTTATTTTATTTTCTTATTTTTAGTGACAGCTGACACGAATACACACGACATATGAGGCGAGTAAACCAAATTCAATTACCGAATTCTCCAATATAGAACACATATTAAATATTCGTTACGAATATCACTTATTACGAATTTGAAAAAAGTGCGACACAGACCGAGAGACGAAACAAGACTCACTTCCCCGATCTGACCTTTTACCCACAAGCCGCTCCGAAATGGGGATGATTCACAATCCACGCCTTATTCTATTGTGTGTCGTCTAGTGGTGTTGCTACAATCCTACGTAACGTGAGGTTACCACCTTCCAAATTTTATCGCCCAAATATAGGGAAAAATTTTAATATCATTTTGTTAGGTTTAAAATAGGCATAGATTGAAAATTGTTTTGCATAATATTGTATTGTCTCGGAAACCCACCACTGTGCTAAATTTCAAAGCTGTAGCTCGATTGGAAGTGGGTAAGGAATCGATCTTAAGATTTGTGGGAAAGACACTCAAGTTGGAGAAAAGCTTATAATAAAATTGACCAGTAATCCATTAACATCGCAAATGTTTTATGCGCTCTTAGTTGTATCATTACGACAACACATTCCCAGAACAGAAGGAGACAATCTAATTATACAATATACGGCCTTATTCACCAACCATGGTTAAACCATGATCAGCGGTTAAACGATAGTCAACTCCCTATAGTTTAACCGCTGATCATGGTTTAAACATGGTTGGTGAATAAGGCCGATAGAATGCTGCACTGTTAAAAGGTTAAGAAAGCTTAGGAAGCAAAAATAACCTTTCTTTATGGACAAGTTTTCTGTTTTGTTTACTTACATTAAAAACCCTGACTCTATTTGCATTACTTTTGGACTTCCGCTTTGAAGATTCCATTGACTTAGCATTAGACCGCAATTACGTAGTTAAGGCTTTTTAATGTAAATAAACAAAGCAGAAAACTCGACCATAATAAAAAGGCACGATCAATTGAATGCTAGCTGACCGAGGCATATATTAGTTGAGCTCCAGTGCGTCTTTTCATAAATAAGAGCTATTTTACGTGTTCGTTAAGAAGATACAAATATTTGTTTTAAATCTTACGGTATGAAGATTCTGATAATTATCTTTGAACAATATTAAGCATTAGTCTAAGTTTCTCGATCTCAGAATTTGAACTAAGGATAATTTGAGATAAAGCAGCCAAGGAGCGAGCATACATCTCAAACAGCTTCATCATCATCATCATTAGTCTAATTTTTCTTTTTACCAAAGCATTCGTGAATTATTGCGAAAGATAATAACATGAATAACGGTTTTGACTTCAGCTGGCACATTGAAAACTTCGATTTCTGCTGGCACAAAACAGGAGAATGTCTTGAGAGTCCGTCATTCTGGATCAACGAGTCTCTTGAGACTTCTTGGAGACTGTGCTTATACCCAAGGGGTGAAGACGACGGGGAATACATCAGCTGCTACCTGTTTAGAGAGGAAGGAGGCCCAGAAGTTGTGGATGTGGATTTCGAATTATACCTTAATGTTGGAGATTCCATAGTGAAACATCCCACATCGTTCTTGAAAATTTATTCATTCAAAAGTTTTCAAAGGGAAGGACTCAAGTGTTTTGCACCGAGAAGGGAAATCTTTGCTCCAATGGCCGCTCAGAAAGAAAGGTTCACCTTGACTCTTGGATGCAGGATATTCAACGTGGATGAAGTCAGATTTAATGAAACGAAACATTTTGCTCGTACGACAATAGTAATGGAGCGTCTTTCTGGCACGGAAGCCTTCGACGATCAAACAGATCTCGAACCAGAAAATTGCAAAGATATGGAAGTCAAACCACTGCTAGAAAACGATCCTTTAATAGGGATAAACTTGTCGTGTTTTCAGGAAAGCCTGGTGATCAAGATTCATCCAAAGAGCTGTGAAAAAATTAAGTACGCTATTTGTAAAATTACTCTAATTCAAGAATGGAAGAATGGATCCCCAATTGAGTACGTCCAATCCTGGATCGGTAAAATTCAAGCACAGATGTGGAGATGTCACGCACCTTACCAAGAAACTGAATCTGTGAAGCTAGGTTTTGAATTTATTCCTTCCAAAACGTTTATCTTGCACTACGATTTTGCGTTTTCGACTGGGGACGAATTAGTGTGCAATAGTTTAATGGATCATAAAGCATACTTAAAGATGCCGAAGTTTTCCTTTCCGGAATGTTTGAATATGAAATTAAATACGTCAAAATGTATTCCGACTGCATTGGATGCATTGAAATCCTTGTGGACATCTGGGTCTTTCTCTGATGTGGTTATTGAAAATCAAAATGCATCTTTTCCGTCCCACAAAGCACTGCTATGCGCTAGATCATCGAAAATCAAGTGCTGCATGACAACTCCAAGTGCACAGAACATACCATTTTCGGATGCTGATTTATTTAGGAAATTTTTACTGTTTCTGTATACTGATGATGTGGGGGATCTGTCTTGGGTGAGTGCAATTCAGCTGTGTCGAATAGCTATTTCTTTCAAAGTAGAAATTTTGGAAAAGAAGTGCAAAACATACTTAACAGACGTTCTTGATGTCGAGAAAGCAGGTTTACTTTTAGCATTAGCCGAAGAATTTCGGGATTCACATCTGAAAGCTATCGCCGAAAGCTATATCTTAACATACGATGATTTAGTATTTAATACACAAATGTGGAAATTACTTTCAAAAAATAAAAAACTGATTAAAGAAACAATGCTCTTAAAGTACACAAAGAAAAAGACAATACGTTAAAGCTAAATAGGGACTAATTTGGTGCGAAATAAGCTCATTATAAAGTCTTTTAAACAGTCTTCATGCTTATGTTGGTAATTTTCAAAGGCCGGAGGTATGACTGCAATTTGAAATATGGAAACTTTCTGATGAAATTCTTATAATCTAGAAATCGCAAAACAAAACATTTTTCAGCACCCCTGTATAATGCGTTCTTATTCATATTCCAACTTAAAGTGTTATTAAAAGTTGAAAGTTAAATTTTGATGCTAAAATTGGTCTATTTTTCTGGTGAAGCCTAATTACAGTTTTCTTTTTCGACTGTTTCATTTTCTGAAATGGGAAGTTTCTAAGCTTTCATTTGTGCATGTGACACAAGAAAGAGTATTTCTTATGTCTTTTTATTGGGATGCGCTCTGAATTGGAAGACGTCTTTATGTGTTTGTCCATACTTGATTTTCCACTTTCTTGTTTTACTTTGCTGTTTTTTCGCTCGGAATTTGCGAAAATTTAAATTTCGCAGTTCCGTTTGTAAATTACGATTGTGGATTCAGAGAATTATCATAAATACTTACAGATAATAAGTTTGTCAGACTAAATAAGTTCAATTTTTAAAAAGAATTAGTTCTTACAGCTGAGAGTAACCACGCTTGCTAAATAGTTTCTGACGTTTTATTTCAGTGTGCATTAAAATGAAGTTATTTTAGATAATGATGTTTTGTGTCTTTTCATTTATTTGTAGTTATTGGATTTGTGGTTAGTGGAATAACTTCACAATGATTCGTATTAAACCCTCCAGCAGGCACGCGTATGCAGAAGATACTTGTATCGGGCATCGTATTACGTATTTAAATCGTGTTTTACAGAAATAAAAGCGACTTTTATTTATGTAACCTGTATTAATTAGCTTTATACTAAACAAAGATTATATAAATTTAAATTGCACTTAAGGTATCCGACTACGTTCGGAGGCCTTATTTTAAATAATGACATTTGAAGCAATATTTTTGTATTTTTATATGACATTTATGTTAAAACTTAATAAATCATAGAAAAAAGTTAAATGAATTAAATATATTTTTAAAAATTTGAAAAAACTTTTTTTCAAACACCCTCGTTCAAAAAGAAATTATCCGAATGATAAATCCTTTAGCATATATAATCCTACAACTATTGGCTAGGTCCTGAAGCAAAAGTTTTGCAATGTCTCCAAAAACATGTAAATTATAAGAGATTTAGTGTGAAATCATGAATTTTTAAAGAATTTTGGCCTTTTTTCAAACCTTAAAAGATACATAACTTTTTAATGGAGCATTATTTCACTTATATTTTGGTTCATTACCTAGACAATATAATAAATAATATGTATGCCAAATTTGAGACGGATATTTTAAGTTGAATTTTAGTTATCGTGTTTGAAAAATGAAAATTTTGCAAAAAATCACATTTCGAGAAAAATGAGTTTAAAGTTTGTTTTTAATTTACAATGGAAGAAAAAAGAATTTTTCTTCAATACTCCGCAGTTTTGTAGGCTAGTCCTTAGTTTTTGCCAGTTTAGCACATTTTTAAAAATTTTCTGAATGGAAATTTTTTTTAGTCGTTTTCTTGAGCCTTATGTGTCATTATCGTTTTCTATCATTCAGTCGCCATCGATAGATTTGAATATTGTTTTTTCAGTCAAATAACTTTATAATGCCTATTAGTTGATCTAGAGATACTTTTAGTGATTGATATTGATCATAAGTACAATTTATGTATTTTTCCTACGTTTATTATCAAAAATTACATCATTAACGGAGAATCAAGATACTCCAATGATTCAAAATTACCTAAATTTGCAACAATGTCATAGAAAACAAAGAAATTCACAATAAAAATCTTTCAAAATAATACCTGGTATATGTAAAATAGTATAAAACAAAAATAAACGATAAAATGGAAATGTCTTAAGTAAAAACAATAAAAAATTCTTCTTTATCGTATTATTTACCACTCCATTTTCAACTGTCAAGTTCTATTAAAATGTCTCTAATTTCACTTCTGATCATCGTAGATGTAAAATAAAAACTATTTTAAAAACTAAAAACAACAGGCTTTCAGGTAAGACATTAAAAAAAATAATGATTTTCGTTCAAAAATGGGTTTTCGAACGTATGCGGATACCTTAAATTTATGAAATAACGATTATGAGTCTGTAATTACGAAGCACAATATAAGTATCTCGAGCATGAGACTGCTGGAAGGTTAAAATGATCTTCTCTAGTTTTGATTACTTACGCGTGGTCCCAACATTGCCAATTTAACCTCCACTCTGATATATTCTCTATACTTTCCCGTTTGTGAAGAGAGAGTATTGACGATCGTAAAAGTAATATTGACCTCTAAATTTTGATGCATCATCCTGTCCGAAGAAACCTTTTTAAAACGCTTTTTCCAAGTTCGACATGTATGTATGTAAAGTTGGAATTTTGTGACCGATTTTTCACTCGTTTCTTAATGCACTTGAGTTATAGAATTTTTTATATTTATTGGGTCTTGATGACAATGCAATATTTTAATAATTTTAGAGCTCTCAATTATATATATATTTTAAAAATTCGCAAAATTACGTTTGCACTCGGAAGGCTTCAATGGCGCCATCCATAGTATTTTTTGAGAACTAAAATACTTTAAACAGTAATTTAAATGTTTCAATAAAAATAAGTATATGCTATTATAGATCTTTTTAAAATAAATTATTGCTGGAATTAGTTGAAGAAAATAGATTTAAATTCGAAATATTTTGTTTGTTTGTAAGGTTAGAATTTTGGGATGGATTTTTCACTCATTGCCTAATGTATTGTAGACCTGAAATTTTGTATATTCATTGGGTCTTGACGACAAAGCAATATTTAAATAATTTTAGAACTCTTTTCAATAAAATCATTGTTGTAATTAGTTCATGAAAAATTGATTCTAAAATTCCAAACTAATACAGAATCATGACATAAATTAAAGACTAAAATATAGAAAATAATAAATATAAAAGTAAAAAAAACGCTTTTACCAATGCATTACAAAAGAAAAAATATTTTTTTCTCGAAACTCTGGAGGTCAAAAGAAAAATCGGTCTGTAAAAAAAAAAAAATGTGTGAGGTTCTGAAAAAAGTGTGAGGCGCAGGTAGAAATGCTGTAAGTAAATATTGTTTTCAGCGCTTCACGCTTTTACGATTTTTCTTTTGACCTCCAGAGTTTTGAGAAAAAAATATTTTTTTATTTTTTAATGTATTGGTAAAAGCGTTTTTTTAAAGTTCTGTTTTATATTTATTAAAATTACGTCTGTATCTATGAACGCAATATCTGAACAACGTAATGACGTAAACCAGTAGACGGGAGGTTTGTCTGCGCATATGTGGAAGCAATAATTAAAAAAACATTTTTAAAAATCTAGAGTTAGCTTAATTATATTAACGTCCCATTCAAAGCAACACGATGGGTATTTTGCGATGGACCTCGTAATTTTTAATCGTGGTCAGATGACGAGGACGACGCGTGATCTGGGGCCTCTAACCAATCATCCGCACCACACCGGCTGGAGAGCGCTTGGACATTGCGTATGATTTAGCATGCAACAGGTTCCATACATGGTGGATCTTCAGTGGAATTGGGTTCCGAACCTGGAACCCTCCGGCCCGGAAGCCGAGACCTTACCACTAGGACACCGCGGCCGTAAAAATCTAGAAAAATCTAGAATGTCTTATCATGAAATTGTAGAACTATGACAAATTTTGGACCAAATTCGCCTAAGGGATCGTCATCTGTCGTTCTGTATGGACAAGTTTTCTGTTTTGTTTATTTGAGGTAAAGTAGGTTTTCCGCCGGGCCCATCAACTTCCGGTGATAATGTTAAGTCAATGGGAATCTTCAAAATTTCAACACTCTGTTTGAAGATATTAATTAATGTTTAAAGTGGAGTTTTTTAATGTTATGCCTTAGGAATACTTTGGAAATTTTAAATTTAATGTTCCTATCGCTGTAGCACTCAATTCTTACTTAAAATAAGAGCCTCATTTTGTGGAAAGGTTGCAATAATTATTCTTTATCGCTAGTTTTGGATACCTCGAAGTTTGTTTGGCGGTTAAATTTTTAGCCATACGATTCAGCTAATTCCAATCGTTCCATTTAGAATTTAAATGCTTTAAGAGCCGATTTAAAAAGAAAGGTTTGCACAAACTCAAAGAACGCTGAATTCAACGCTTGGTGTACTAAAGAAAGAACTGATTCGAACATGGCTCTTGATACAGTTTCCGAATGGATTTGGCGATTGCTTAAGGAGTCTATTCTGGTACCGCCGGTTGGGGTTGGAGGCGGCACTTTTTCCGTCGTTAACGTGCGGAAAAAGTGACGTCTCCCAACTCAAACCAGGGGTACCAGAATAGACCCCTAAATCGGAGGTTTACCGGAAAACGGTCTTTGAAACCAAAATAAACAAACCAGAAAAAGTTGTAGATAAGAATGTGTATGTGAATGCAATAACTGAAAAACACAAATACATATATTGTTGAAAGTTTACAGCAATTGTCTTGCCACTAAAATCATAGATTTATCTTAAGCTTTGTTACAATCGGACATAAGAAAAGGCGCCCAAAATGTATACTCTGTTTTTTACCCGCCATACTACGTAGCACAAAACACGCAATATTATGCTAGTGTATGAGAAAGTCGTGGAGAGATGCTCCCTCTAGTACTGATGATGCAGCTTCTATCTTTGACAGCATTCTATTTCGTTCATTTGATATATTCGCTCTTTCTAACTATTCAGAATATTTTATTTCACAGTCACTTAAAAACGCAATTCAAAACAATATCGCAATTTTAAAGACAGGTAGAGGGAAACAAAAAAAAATATATTTTTGTAAAGCAATGCATATGCAAACATGGCACGTTGAAGTAGTAGCAAGCGATGTAGTACAGTACAATTAGCCTAAAAATCGGCCAAACCTAAACATCCAAAAAAAGTTCTCTCCAATGCCAAATTATTTTATACCCTCCCTGTAGTAAGTAGTAAAAAGTTGCACTACCTCGAGCGTCGGGTTTCGGGTGGAGGGGGATGAAAATAGAGTGAAATGGTCATTTTTAACAGTTTTTCGAAGATATCTCGAAAACTAGTCAGTTTTCAAATTGCAATGGATTTAACAAATTAAAGATCCTATAATTCTCTACAAATACGTACTTTTATTTTTCGTCCAGCTTTAATAGTTTCTCAGATAATGGGTCTGAAAGGTTGCCGCCATCTTGGATTTCCTCCCCCATTTTTTAGTTTCTCGTGAATATTTCGAAAAATATTCAATATCCAAACTACATGGGATTTCACAAATTAAAGAGCGTACTATTCCCTACAAATTGATGCTTTGATTTTTCCTTAAGCTTTAATAGTTTTTGAGATAATTGGTCTCAAATTGTATGAATTTTTAAAAAATTCATAAATTTGAAAATTGAAAAGATTTCGAAATATTTATGATAAACTGTGAAAGGGAGATGAAATCCAAGATGGCGATAAACTTTGAAACCCATTATCTCGGAAACTATTAAAGTTGGAAGAGAAGCAAAAGTATGTATTTGTAGGGACTTATAAGCTCTTTATTTTTTAAAATCAGTAGTAATTTGAAAATTCAATACTTTTCGAGATAGACAGGAAAAACTAAAAAAAGGGGGGATGAAATCCAAGATGGCGGCACGAGCTCACCCCCCAGGACCGGGGACTTTTAGTGTATTCATCAGAAGTCCCTCGAGAACAAGTGTACAAATTTTCAAATTAAGGGGACACATTACCCAAAAAATGTCCAAAATATCAATTTTAATTTTATTGACTTGTTTTGTTTATCTCATCTTTCTACTTATTGTATCAAAATTTCAAATTGGTACCTCTAATATTATAGAAGTTATTTAGGTTTTTACTTATGATGACCAATGATCAACATGCGCCAATGACAATTTTACCAGACATTTTCTCCCTGTTGTACTTTTCTTCTCTTTCATGTTTTCAAAATGCTAAGGCTTTTTTCCCTTTTCAGATGAAGCTTTCAAACTTTTTATACTTGTTTATCTTTATGCATATGATAAAATTATGCATGCAATAAGCATCCAGTTGCTTAGGTTTTTTTTAGATACAAGATAAAAATTGAGTTAATGCTCAATTCCCTCATTTTTCATCACATAAAACATTTAAAAATCTATATTGTTACAAAGCTATAAAGTCGTTTCCCTGAGACGCTAATCTTGGCGACAAACTTGGCGACTTGGCGATAAATTTGGCGACCTTGGCGACAAATTTGGCGACCATTTTGGCGACTTGGCGGCAAAGTTGGCGACAAAGAGAATTTTCTAGAAGGACCTCGAACTTTCAAGCTATTTCTACTGGTTTCATGAACTTTCTGGAGACTACGTCACTTCCTATGTAATGAAGTCACTTCCTGTTGAAAAGTATAAAGGCAAGCTCTCAAGCCAAGAAGAGTCAGTTGGATTTTGATCTGCAAGCAAGCTGGTGAGGTAATAAGAAACCTTTGAGCGCTGTGTTGAGATTTAATGGTAAAATCTCTGTTGTGAATTTTTACAAGTGCTGTTTTAATATTTGTGTTATGTTTCTTAGCTTAGAATACCTGTAAAATAAAGAGCTTTATTTTTGTAATCCTGCTTATTGGACTGCATTCACGCACACCCACAAGACGAATTTGTCACAATATTTAAGCGAATATTAGATGCACCTTAAAATCCATGCCCAGTTATGTGTAATATATTTTAATGAATCTGCAAATAAAATTTGAAGCAAAAATATTCATTTTTGAAAAAAGTAGTAGCGAATTTAAGAAAATGAATTTTTCTTAAAACAATTTAAATTTCAACTGAATAAGCAGATCAAAATGATTTTTTTTTCTTTTTAAGATGACTTTATATTATTGTTATGTTCTGATAGTATAAAAAGTTTTTTAATAACACTTCAAATAAAAAATATTTTTCAGGAGGTAATGTGCCCCCTTAATACAATTTAATTTTTTTTACCAGACCCTTCTTTGACTCGACTATGAACTAAGGTTTTTAAAAATTCATCCACTTTGAGTTCATTTATCTCAAAAACTATTAAAGCTTGAAAAAAAGTCAAAGCATCAATTTGTAGGGAATGGTACGCTCTTTAATTTGTAAAATCACATGTAATTTGAATATTGAATGTTTTTGGAAATATTAAGGAAAAACTAAAAAGGTGGGGAGGAAATCCAAGATCGTGCCAACCTTTGAGACCCATTATCTGGGAAACTATTAAATCTGGAAGAAATATAAAAGTATGGATTTGTAGAGAATTATACGCTCTTTAATTTGTTACATCCATTGTATTTTGAAAATTGAATAGTTTTCGAGATTTCTTCGAAATACTGTGAAAAATTACCATTTCACTCTCTTTTCACCCCTCCACCCGAAACCCGACGCTCGAGGTCGTGTAACTTTTTAATACTTACTACGGGGAGGGTATGAAATAATTTAGCACTGGAGAGCTCTTTTTTTGTTGTATGTTTGGGTTTTGACCTAATAGTACTATGACGGAGTTGCGTTTTCACGCTGTGTCTTGTTGAACAACCATAGATCTTATACAAGGTGGTCATAAATTATTATCGAGTTGTGAAAATTCTGTATGAAATTTCCAAAATATTTGTTGGTGTTTGCCAATCCAAGTGGCACTTCTGTGCTGTTCTGATGATCTCAAGTGTTCTTATGATTTTCTCCTAACAGTTAGGAAAGTCGGTCTAGGGTGTTTGGAAGGGAAAAATGAATAAAAAATGGGGCGTAATCAGCGCCGTCGAGGTTATAATTACTTTAATATGTGGTTTCTATTTAAATGTTCAATACTCCTGACCTTGAAGTGGGAGGGGACACAGCAGCATTCTCAGAAATATATTACAAACATATTTTTGAACATATTTTCCCAAAGCCAACAATTGTAATTGTGTTTCTGCTTATACGTGTTGTTGCCAAAGAATTTATGACTAACGATAGAGCTCACGTTTTATACACCACAAACAACGAAATTGTAGAAAACTGAAGTAACATTCTCAGTTTCAAACTATACAGGAAGTTATTTGTTGATAGACCACGAAGAAATTTCTCAGTCACGCACTGACAGATGACTGATTTCGAGAAGGGAGGAATAAACGATTACCCATGTAAGGTGAGTCCGTGATTTTCGTTTCTAAAACTAATTTTATGTTTAATGGGGGATATACAATCTAATTCACGAAATCGACAGAGTTGAAATACTTATTGTAATAAGAAATTAGAGAAAGACATAGAGCCACTCTAGATTTCCAT
Organism: Araneus ventricosus; assembly: GCA_013235015.1. Lineage (NCBI taxonomy): Eukaryota > Metazoa > Arthropoda > Arachnida > Araneae > Araneidae > Araneus > Araneus ventricosus. Next base: position 26,196 of record BGPR01009897.1, on the reverse strand, counting down.
GATTCAAAATATCTAATACGGTTTCTATTGTCAAAACATACGTAGTGCGTTTATTAATGTTTCATATCATGTAGAAAATTTTGGGACACATGTCATATCGGGTATTCCCTTGGTCATAATCAAATAAGGCGAGGAAAACTTATTCGGTGACTAGCCGTTTTCGACGACCTTCGGTCGGTTCTCGGCCAGCACCCACTTAGCTCGGCACTGCCCTTGCCACCTGGCTGATTCGAGGCTCTCAGTCACTACTTTTTTCAGTTTTAAATACTGCATGAAGATCAGTGGAACAGACCATAAAACCATGGTAGATTTCATATTCTTTGTAGACAACAGATTCCTTTAAAATTGTAAAATCTTTCAATAAATCTCATCTAGTTGTAATGTTCTGTTTAACTTTTTCACGAAATTCGGCATGAAAGTCTTCAGATCCATAAACAGAAAGTGATATCGCCCTGAATAAACAGTTTCCATCACCTACAATAGGTATTTTGCAATATTTTTGACACACCCTTTGTGATTCAACTGTTGGGATCTATATATTTAAAATAATATTGTAAAATCTTCAGACAGTTTGCCAGCCCCAACCACTCTACGATTTCGATAATTTTTATTTCATATGAAAGCTTATGACATCTAGATATGTTATCAAGAGTCGCCTGCTCCACACCACCCTCCATTTTTGAAGGAAACAGAAAAACACTTCTCCACTGTACATTGTCAATGGGGAAAACCTTGTAGAAATCCCCCAGCCCCAACCACCTAACCGATTTCACGTTCGAAAATGGGTGGTGGGGGGCAGTTTACCCTTGATGAAATATCTAGATGTTATAAACTTTCATATGAAATAAAGATGATCGAAAACCGTCGAGTGGTTGGGGATGATGAACTGTCTGAAGGTTTTACCAAAATATTTTGAATATATAGATATGAACTAAAACAAAGATAATAATATTTATAGATATGTCTTAACAAAATCGTCTGCTATTAAAACAAAATTATAGAGATGTCTTAACAAAATCGTCTGCTATTAAAACAAAATTATAGAGATGTCTTAACAAAATCGTCTGCTATTAAAAACCAAACAAAGGATGTCTTAACAAAAATTTCGATTTGTATACTTAAAAAACAATAAAAATTTATAGATATGTCTTAACAAAATCGTCTGCTATTAAAACCAAATTATAGAGATAATCTTAACAAAATCGTCTGATATTTAGTTAAATTAAATTGAAATGAAATGCAGCAGAACTTCGCATACAAATGAAAAACCTGAGAAATGTTTGATTTCGTTCGAAAATGGGGGGGGGACAGGCGACCCTTGATGACATATCTAGACATCATAAGCTTTCATATGAAATAAAAATTATCGAAATACGAAGAGTGGTTGCGGCTGGCGAACTGTCTGAAAGTTTTAGCAACTTATTTTAAATATATAGATGTAGAAACCACATATTGTGCCTTCATCGACTCTTTTTTGTGATTTTTTATTTATCCATTATCGTCAATTACTTTGACTCTGGGAAAAAGCTTATTAATTTCGAAGATAAATGCTTCTCGGAACTTATCTATCTTCTTCTAAAAAGGTTGTTGCTTTCCTATAAAATAAACAATCAGACACACAAACTCTTCTCAAAAAGTACTTTCCCATCTGTAAGCTTTTTGAAGACCAAAACGGTAACATTCACTTAAACGGATATTCTCTTCAACACCCAGCGTTCTCGCAGAAAAAGCTGCAGTTCTTTCCCATTGCCATCCGCAAACTGCCAAATCCGAAAAACAACCCCTTCTCAACGTATCTACTTCCGAAGCCTCATGGGACAAATGATGAACGAAGCAGGAGAGGAACGGCAGGACTCGGCAGAAAAGCTTTTTCGCCTATGTCAGCTGACAGACGAAGAGACAAATAGCTCGCGGAAGGCTCAAATGAATGATTTTAGAACTCTTTCTGCTCTGCCCACCCCCTGATTTCAAATCATTGTTTCTTGCGACTATAAGATTTAGGAGAATTAGGTGGATCTGGAATCTGCTATATCGCACCCCAGGGAATGGTTGGGTAAGAGTGGGAATAATAATAACAGCTAATTTTCTCTGTTGTGGTTCGGATTGCTAAGAAATGGTCTCGGGAAATCAGGTTTCGAAATTATATTTTTTCATAGAAAAAAATGGGAGGATCGCTTTCATAGTAATGGAAATCTTCGATAAAAGCAATAAAATATCTTTAATCTATCCATTTGTCTTTGAGTTCCGTTAATACATATATGGAGAAAGGTTTAAAAACGGTAACTTACTTTACTTTGCCCTTCATATATAGATAGATACGGATATATATATTGATTATTTTTTGAATCTCAGATTATCGACTTCATATATTTTAGTGGATATTACACTGTTCTGTCTTTCAAAAGGACATATTTCAATTGCCAACTGCAATTAACTCGCCATAAAGAAAGTGTTAATTTATCACATATTTTAGTCACTGACTAATGCTGTAAGTACAAAAATCATTCTGAAATGAAAAACTATTCGATAAAGATATTCTTTTATCCGAATGCATATTAACGAAACCTGAACTGGCCCCTCCCCTCTCTACAGATTTCCTCCTTGCACTAGCGGGAGGACGTTTGACTCACAATGTGGGATTTAGCGTGGGCCAGGCCCACATGTATAATGGATTTTCCGTACAGCCGGGTTGAGGGCCAGGAACCTTCTGGCCTCGAAGACGAGATCTTGCCACTAGGCCACCGTGGCCCCCTATCTTCTCTCGAATCGATTTGTAGATAGCCTTTCTCTCTTGTCTCATTATATCTTCCCATATGTGATGGATAGATTTAATCCTAGCAACGAAAAGACGAATATTTTACCACGTTGACTGCCGAAAACGGCCAAAGACCTTATCAGCCAATGATTTGGAAAGGTGGAAGAGAAACTATTTGTTTCTCTGCTAGAATTCCAATTTTAAAATCATGGAATTAACTAATATATTACAATTAATAATTCCTAATAAATGATTTTCTAAACAACTATTATTATAATTCATTGCATTGTGACAAAATCGTCTTGCCAGTGTACGTGAATGCAGTCTAATAAGTAGGATTAAAAAAATAAAGCTCTTTGTTTTACAAGTATTCTAAGCAAAGAAACATAGCACAAGTATTAAAACATTTCTTCTAAAAATTCACAACAGAGATTGCCAATAAATCTCCAACACAGCACATTCAAAATAGCGGTCAATATATTTTCATCTCACCAGCGTTCCTCTCACTCCTCTAGGCTAGAGAGCTTGCTTTTATACTTTTTCAACAGGAAGTGACGTCATTACGAAGGAAGTGACGTAATCTCCAGAAAGTTCATGAAGCCAGTAGAAATAGGTTGAGAGTTCAAGGTCTTTCTAGAAAATTCCTTTTGTCGCCAAATTTGTCACCAAGGCGCCAAGTTTGCCGCCAAGATTAGCATCTCAGGGAAACAACTTTATAGATTTGCAACAGTATATTCTCTACATCTATTGTTATATTTGCTTTTTATTATAATCTCTCCTTTATTTTTGGACATTTGTCTTTTTAAACTTTGAACTATCATTAAAAGGCATTCTTTTAGGGTTTGATTAAAAATATCAAACTTGATCAGGATATTTATTTAAATTGAAAAATTTTACAGCTTTTTGAGAGAAAAATAATGTTCTAAATTCGGAGTATTATTTTTTACGGAATTTAAATATTTAAAAGGCTCAACAAAAAAAATCGTTGATATAATTACAAAAAGATTGTATTTTTCCAGTTGCATAACGTTTTAAAACTGGTCACAAAAGTTTTAAAAATTCTGCTGACTTTCAGTGCAAAATGTTTATTTCTTAACAAAGCGTTACGCATATCTGTCAAAAAACAATTTTGAAAAGGCAATACTTTTTATGATACTAAAAAGCTGTTACTATCCAAAAAATATAAAATATAAATTCAAAATTCCTTTAAAAAATAAAAAAAAACAAGATTTCACTTGTCATTTTTACTCCTAAATCATAAATTCTAAAACGGAAATTAAATTTCAAATAATAAGATGTTTTCAATTTCGACAGTATTATGCAGCCCAACAAAACCTGCACGCAATGTCAAACGATTTTATGTTTACAATCGAATGTTTTGTTCCTCCAAACACTGCCGGGGATCACGAAAAACGTTCCAAAAAACGGAAACACTCACCAGGTTAGTTCTTTTTCTCTTCTCTCCACTGCAACCGCCAGCAATCCTGACTTCCTGATGTCATTATAGCCTCAATTTACTGTTCCCTCGGGTGCTCCCTTTTACCGTAACCGAAGTCCCCTCTCCGCCATTGTAAAAAGTCATACCCCATTACAGCTCAGATAGAAGACGTTATATCTGTTCTTTCTTCCCTTCAGGGTAGGTAGATAGGCATTCTGTATTTTTCTACAACCAAGTGAATTTTATTCCAGAAAAAAAAATTATTGTCAAAAAGAATTGAGAAGGAGGCACGGTTAACAGTTAAAAAAGCTCTTAAGTTCTCGCCTGGGAGTTGAAACTTCTCCCGGCTTGGTAGGGGGACTCAATAAAATTATGGAAGAAAGGAGGTTGAGAAATGGGGGTGGTACAATTAAATGACGTCACATTCTGAGACTTCTCTCGCTCGCGTTGAACGTAAGCTTTGTAACCGAAAAGCTTTAAATCGTGGTGATGTGATCCGTTCTAGTGGAAACACACATTCTCTTGTGCTTTGACAAGAAGGTGAAAGAAAAGTTTTAAAAGCCCTACCCTGAAGCAGCATTTAGGGAATTGGCTTGCTTTTAGGTTCGTGCTGTCCTTTGGAGATCTCATGTTAGGCAATAAACTTAAAGCGGCTTTCTTTTCAGGATTGATTTGGGTGTAGGACTTCACGATTTTGGATGTCTAGAAGTCACCGCCTATTTCTTTCTTATCCTTTCGTAAGGGAATTCAGAAAATGTTTCTGAAATATACTTTAACACCACACCACACCGCCGTCTCTAGAGCTCATGTGGCTCCTATCCGTGTGGTATAGATGTAGGTGGACTTTAACACCACACCACACCACCGTCTCTAGAGCTCATGTGGCTCCTATCCGTGTGGTATAGATGCAGGTGGACTTTATTGAGTTGCAAAAAAATTACAGCAATAGAAGAATGGCAATGAAGAATTAACAAAGCACATTAGAATTAGAACATTAATTTACACATAGAATTGACAACAAAATAAAGGAATATATGCAATATCTTGAATAACACGGAGTGAATGAAGGAAAAATAATAAATGTAGATGATGACGTACAACATGAGGAAGCTTACATCAATGCACAGGTTATGAGTAGCGTATTAGAGATGGAGATCCATTGCGTGTTAATTGTGAAATACAAGGAATAGGAAGATTACTATTAAAGATCTATGAGAAGGGAAGGACTTAGTATATTCTGTGTATTGAATGCAGGATAAGCTAGAGTTATTGCACAATGGCAAGTGAGTACTTATTACAGTCGCATTATGTTTTCATTGTCTATTATGAATTTAATAATGTTTATTATTCTTTTTCTTGAATTCGGATTCTCCAGGACTCTTTGGTACCACAGACTTTCCAGTGAAGTAGAAAGTTTCCTAATATAGCAAGAGAGAGTCAATGGGCAAGATGTCGCATAGTGGATGGAATCGCCGACTTCTCCGCACGCACAAGAGTCACTATCCCATAAATGGAAACGGTTAAGGAATGAAGGGAATGGACCGTATCCTGTGATAAACAGAATTTCTTCACGTGTCCAAAAGACTTCTGAAATATACTAGAGAAGGAAAAAACAATTATAGAATGTTGTAACAACATCTTATTAGATAGTTGCGTAAATAACAAGTTTTATTTGTTTCATTGCTCCCTAACCTGTTTGGCCTATTTAAAATATGTTGGGAAACATAGCTATGCGAAAACTTCTGCAACATACTGGTGTGAAGAAGTTTAATGCTAGAGATGGATTTAGAAAGCATCGATCCCATTCGTTGGATTGATTTCTTGAAGGATTGATTTTTGGTAAAGTTGAGTTTCAAATTCCAGCTCCTACATTCTTGGAAATTAAGGGTGTTTTACCATGCCATTTAGCATCGTATTTTTGGCTCTAAGTATGGCTAAAATTGGCTTATACGCCCTTAAACCTATGACTGCATATCCCGCGATTTCCGCGGGTTGGAAGTTCGTCTGTTTTCTTCTGCATCCTGCGATTTTCGCAATCTAATGGGTTTACTTAGTACTAATTACATTCTACATTCTAGTACTAATTACATTACACTACATTCTTGGAAATTAAGGGTGTTTTACCATGCCATTTAGCATCGTATTTTTGGCTCTAAGTATGGCTAAAATTGGCTTTTATGCCCTTAAACCTATGACTGCATATCCCGCGATTTCCGCGGGTTGGAAGTTCGTCTGTTTTCTGCTGCATCCTGCGATTTTCGCAAGCTAATGGGTTTACTTAGTACTAATTACATTCTACATTCTAGTACTAATTACATTACACTACATTCTTGGAAATTAAGGGTGTTTTACCATGCCATTTAGCATCGTATTTTTGGCTCTAAGTATGGCTAAGATTGGCTTTTACGCCCTTAAACCTATGACTGCATATCCCGCGATTTCCGCGGGTTGGAAGTTCGTCTGTTTTCTGCTGCATCCTGCGATTTTCCCAAGCTAATGGGTTTACTTAGTACTTTTAAAGCGTTGAATTACATTATACTAATAAAGCCCTGCATGTAAATAATAATTAGTTTGGTTCAATGGTTTTTGAATATGTTTTGAAACGTTGCATGTAAGTAGTAATTCAAAAAATTATTCAATTATGACTCTAAAACCGATCATTCCATTTCGACCGTTGACAACTGAAACCAAATTTGGAACAAAGATTTTTAAGAAAATTCATGGAAGTGTAATATATCAGGTTCATTAGAAAAATGTATAAAAGTAATAGTATTTAAATTAGAATATTGGAAAATCAAACCAAAATGTGAACGTTACTGAAAACAATAATATAAGGAAAAAAGACCAAAATGAATATCATAAGAACAGAAAATCTTACATATTAATTTAAAATTAAAAATATATTATAAATGTTATACAAACTCAAGTTTACTAAGAATATTTCTTCAATACATAACGTTTTTCTGATTTTGTTTTCACTTCCAGATTTTTGATAAAAAAAATCATATTTTACTTTTAAGTACATTATTAAAAGCATATTTCCAAAAACATATTTATCTTATTTTAGATGTTTCTTGTAAATAATATTTTATTCTGCTAAACCTGATTTGATAGACTCCGAGTTTTGAAACAGCATGTGCTCAAACGATTTCGATACTTGCGATTCAGTTGTTTGCCATGGCAGCACTGTTTAGAGCAGAATATGTGTCGGTCTGAAAATGCGTGATAAGTATAAAAAATGAGCTCCCACATAGTACAGTATACTTAATAATAATTCATTATTGTTGCTTGTACCAGCCTATATTTATTCCCTGTCATCGTATATCTCTCTTCAAAATACTTAACATCCATACATTAATTCTATTCGTTCATAATGAAAATTTAGCTCGTCTCTATACACAGGTTCGACTAATTAATTATTGTACCTACTAGTTAATTAAAATTATCATCATACCGACCACAGATCAAATTTATCGCTTCCCTGCGAAATAACCAAGACCATCCAACAATTCACTTGTTCCCTTAGTATTCCATTTATCCCACAACAATCCTAAGAAATCAAATTCCATGTCATTAAACCTGCTTATTTCAGCATTTGTAATCAACCCCCGAACTGCTCACCCTTAATGCCCCTCCTTGTGGTAATTCATTCTACTACCTAACCAACCTCCGACGCAATTCATCCACAAAGAGACCTTAAATTTAAATCAACTTTCCCCTCCGATATTAGTAATTTCGAGGAACTTCTATTAAAACCGGAAAGGCAAATCAGGCACGGCGCATAAATCTGACATTCGCCTGGAAATATCGTTAGCCCCAAACGTCATTTTCGATTCGTGAACGAGTCTCCTCGGACGAATCCTTAGTAGCGGCTGGGTCGTCTTTTGACAGGTGGGATTAGAATTTGCGAAGTTTCAAGTGACAGGACAGTGGATGTCTGTGGAGAGTGGCAAGATGGGGGATGGGGATTTAACTTTCGCACGCAACGAAGTGGATTTATGATTGCCTTTGCGCCGATTGCTTCATGAGGGTGTATTATTTGGAAGTGGTTTATTGTGGAATTCTCGATTTGATGCGACTGAATCCCACACTTTTGCGACAGTAATCATCACTTGTTTGTCAGCGAGCAATGTCTGAAACAAAATAAAATTATCCTTCTAAGCGAACACTTATTTTGATCTAATGACTTAAGGTTTCAAAAATTATCTTTCTTGCCGATTTTTTCGTGTGTGTGTGTGTTTAACCTGTCTCGGAAACCCTTAGAATATTTTAACAATGAAATATTAAAGAAATGTACATATAAACATAAATTATCTGATTTTTAACTGAGCATGAAAAATGGAAAAGGCTGGTTCGATAGCTTAGAAGGTTAAAGCCAAAAAGAAAAATAATAAAGTGGAAAGCCAGATTATCACGAATTTATTCGAGGAAATCAGGTCAGATACGTAAAATCATTTTAAGTTGGTCTGTATTTACTACAAATGATCATATTTCCCGTAATATTCAAATTTTTGAACTCAAATTTTAATACATTGTTTCTTTTACGTATTGTCAAGTATTCTGTAAGTTTCGTACAATTCGAAAGAAAAAACTCTGCTTGTTATAATAAAAAAACATGCGGAGTTTGAAATTTTCGATTTAATACCGATTTTTACTTATATTCTGATAAATATTTTTATTATCTCACTTTGGGTCCTAGTAATACTCCTCAAGCTCTTTAAAATGAAACCAGAATCAACCTCCTAGCTAAACGCGTTTCCACGCTACACTTATTTATAATATTACATAAAGCTAATCCATAACAATCACGCGCATGCGCCTACACTGGTACGATGACGTCACAGGCAAAACAAATACTATTTGACAAACTCTTACAGATATGATCTATCCGTTGTTTGGCCAACCATTCTTTTCGCATTATTAGTCTCGTAGTTATAAGCGATTCAAATCTGTCGGTATCTTGTCACACAAGAAAGTTCGACTGATTATCACCGTAACGAGCGGAAAGACGTTTTCACGTCAAAAAATTATCCTTCTAAGCGAACACTTATTTTAATCAAATGGCTTAAGGCTTGAAAAATTAGCTTTCTTGTCGATTTGTTTTGGGTGTGTGTTTAACCTGCCTCTGAAATAATTAGAATATTTTAAATGAAATATTAAAGAAATGTACATATAAACATACATTATCTGCTTTTTAACTGAACATGAAAAGTGGAAACGGCTGGTTCTATAGCTTAGAAGGTTAAAGCCAAAAAGGAAAAATAATAAAGTGGAAAGTTAGATTATCACGAATTTATTAAATGAAATTCAATCAGATGCGTAAAAGCAATTCAATTTTTTATATTGCACTTACCGCAAGCTGAGGTCACATGAAGAATTTTGGTCTTAAAATACTTAAATTTGTTTTTGACAAATTATAACCATCTGTGCTGCGTTATGTCTGAGACGGTAGATCTGCTGTATGGCATCTGCCAAATTATTGTTCAGGAGTAACGAATCAAATATACTCCGTGTCGGACGCATAACAAGGCCAGTATCTTTCAATTTTCTTGTCATGCACCTGAAATGTTCTTCGGGTATATGTCGTCAGTTCACTTAGTTGGATGGCAAAGGAATTAAACATCCGTTATCTGATAAAAATTACATGATAATTAAATATATTGAAATTAAATCTGCATCTCAGAGGTCTATTTTAAGTTCAGCTTTGTTGATTTTGATGATGTTATCGCATTTGCATTATCCTCAACGCATCTTTAGAGGTAAAGCATCGTAAGTGTAAGTTAAATTGAACAACGGATAGCAGCTCTCAAAAATATAAATTGACCATTGCAATACATTGCTTCCTGGAGCTTCTTTGGCTTTCCTATAAAATGCTAAAATTATTATTTAAGATAGTTTAACTATGATGTAGTAGTCGTACTTTGGCCTTTCCTAAAGAGATCATTTATTTATTCGCTCAAAACGGAACATTTTTTAATATTTAGGTAATGTTATGTGGATTCCATAAATCATATATATCTTCAGTTTTTATTTATTACTATGATGTAGTAGTCGTACTTCGGCCATTCCTAAAGAGACCATTTATTTATTCGCTCAAAACGAGACATTTTTTAATATTTAGGTAATGTTATGTGGATTCCATAAATCATATATATCTTCAGTTTTTATTTATTACTATGATGTAGTAGTCGTACTTCGGCCATTCCTAAAGATACCATTTATTTATTCGCTCAAAACGGGACATTTTTTAATATTTAGGTAATGTTATGTGGATTCCATAAACCATATATATCTTTAGTTTTTATTTATTACTATGATGTAGTAGTCGTACTCCGCCATTCCTAAAGAGACCATTTATTTATTCGCTCAAAACGGGACATTTTTTAATATTTAGGTAATGTTATGTGGATTCCATAAATCATGTATATCTTCAGTTTTTATTTATTAATGAAAATAACAAGAATGAACACCTGAGAATAAATAATTCTTGTGATCTTGCATTTGTTTCAAGAACACATTTTTGCTTCAGTATATTTGGTGTTGGTTTAAAAAAGAATGAAATTCTTCGAAGGATTTCTTAAAATTTACTTTGGTAATTAACTTAACTCTATAAAATGCGACTTGCAACTTTGTTTTATAGCTCATCCACAACTTATTCATAAGAAGATAGACCCTTTCTACAAATGCATTAGCGCCGGGAAGACATAGAATATATTCAATATTTGTACGAAAGTTCGTACGATTTAAATTATCGGCATGGAAGTGTTTGAACAGTTGTAACCAACGACTTTCAGTTTAAATATTCCCAGTGTTTCATTCTGTCACTTCATGCGATAACAGGTTTCTGACCAACTTACATATGTACGACACGTATAGCGCATGCTCCGTCATCGCCGGGCTACTAAACATTACCATCGAATATTTTGATTTTTGGCGCCTTTTTGTTTGGAATTGTTATCGTGGGTTGCTCTCTTTCTGAAAACGGGACATTTGGGCGTTCCGAAGCTGTGCTTGGGACAACGGGACAGGCTACCAAAAAACGGGACTGCCTCGTTCAAAACGGAACGTATGGTCACATTAACCATTCCCCAATCTTGCAATTCTCAGCCAGTTGCATGAAAGGGAAGGCAAACCAAAACCCTGTCCAAGACAGAGGCCAAACGAATGTATCTGATGGGGTCACCGCGAAGCAACCTTACTCAGCACAAGAACCACAAGAGACACTAGACGATAGCGGCTAGGGCAAACAATAGCCCTCTAGGAGAACGCATGTTGATGAGGGACAATTTATTCAAAAAATGCAAAATAGTACACATCTTGTGTCTCAAATTCAAAAGAAATTCAAAATTCCCTTTCAGAGTACAGTGAGGTTCAGTGGCGGACGAAAGGTCAAGTTAGGAGAGTTCGGCAGCAAGTATTTGACCGACAAGAACTCTAATACGGTTTTTAATTTTATTATTCTTAATAAGTATATGAATATTCAGATTTTGCCATCCCGACGGCCAATTAATCCTTTCATTTTGCCGTAGGTTGCTTTCTTTTAAGACATGTTCTAAATTCCTACAATGACTTACAGATGACTTGTGAAACAGTCAACTCTGATGAGCCCTGAACACTCAATCAGTGGCCGGGGGTATACATGCTCCGAATTCCAATCTTAGGGGGCGCCATGGAGACAAAACGTTAGTGGGTTTGTGTTACTTTCTAAAGCAAAATGTAATTGAGGGGCCGAATAAATGATACCATGCACCACTAACATCGTCTAAACTACTGGCGAAAATTAGGGGGCGAAAAAATCAAATCCGAGCGGCATTTACCATAGCAACGCCACTGCACTCAATGACATCACGTGTTCCTTTGCCTATGATATAAAGAAATGTGTGTTCTAAAATATTTTATTCTTTTAGAAGGAAAACAGTTCTGATTCCAGATCACTATAATGTTATGTTTTCTTTGTAGCAATCGCTATCACTGTTCGAAAAAATGAGGTTTAAAAATCTACTGCGTTATACAAAGGAAAGGCGAAATAAATCACGTTTTTGAGAAACGCATTAAACGCAATTTAAATCTTACATGCAAATGTTTGTTTATGTGAGTTTTTGTGGATGCATTCTTTTCAGATTTTATCAAATTTTAATGCAATATTAGTGGAATTTCAAAATTTTATTGTGCTTTGAAACATTACGTTAAAAATTGTGCATCGGCGTCATTATTGTTAATTTGACTTCTTTCTCTTGATTGCATAGCTTTCTAAGTTCTACTGGTGTTTTGTGAGTTGGTGAACTCACCTATCTTAACTATTGTGAAGTGAATCAGTCCTCGTTGAAAATAAATGATTAAATTGAATAAAATATAATAAATTTCACTGTAAGACCTTTGTAAAATTCAGCTCGAAAAGCAAACATCAGTGTAACCGAACATTAGGGATTTTTTAAAAACATTTTTTAGAAGTGTGTCTTATCATGTATATGTAGCCACAAAGCTTTCTGTAACGATGTGTATGCTATACGCGTTGGTATAAAACAGTCAGAATTGTTTACAACGCATATGATGAAACCTTTTATTTTTTAAATATACTTTAATGTTTAGGCTACGGAGACTTAAGCCAGCAGAACTGTGTTGAATGCGGGGAGTGAAATCCTCACTTGTGTCTGGTACAGCCGACTGCATTCAAAGGTAAAAAAATTTTCTGGTACAACAGTTATACCGCTCGTAAGGAAAAGGTTAACCGGTTTCATTTTCCATTAATTTAATTTAAATTTTCGAATGGCGTCAATATGTGGTAGACAAAAAATGAAAATTGTTTTTAAAATGAAGTAGCTACACAGGTTTTACTTTCATCAATCGTGGCCATAAATAATTTAACCTCTTCAGGGACGAATTTTTTTAATGAGAATAGGATTTTGTTTTTTTATTATATGCTTTTATTTTTATATCGGCATAAATTAATTGAGGTAGAAGAAATTGAATTCATGTGCGAAAATTTGTTGTGATCACGGCTTCTGTGGGAAATAGGGTGGGAAGTTAAATCCCAAACCCGCCTGCAGATAAAAATGCTTCATCTAAGGAACAACTCTAGGGGGAAATGCACCAAAGATAAAGGATGAGAAACAGCAGTTAAAAACTAAGTTATTTATTATTAAAATATGAAATAGGAAAGGTATTTACACATGATTATTTGCATTTTTAGACAAGAGAGATTTAGGGTTTGTTAGTTACTTCAATTAATTATCAACTTATACCTCGTTTAAAGATTAGTTACAGCCATCGTCCATCGCCGCCGTGCTAACAGGCAAGAGAACCCCCTTAGCTCATTACGCTCACCTATCTATCGCATGTCCGTTCTTCTTGGTTTCAAAAAGTCGTCTCTCTGATTAAAACATTACACTTGGTTTTAACGGAGAGCTTACACCTACGCATCACGTGATTATCAGCGTAAGAAAGCGCGTGATCGTTATCTTCCGATATCTTTCCGCTGACACAACAATTATTCAAATGAGTTTGTTCGGAAAGTGAGAAATGATTATTAAGAAGAAATTAATACAATTCGTACATTCATTATCCAACATATTTTAATTTTTTTCACTTAGAATATTTTTAATTTGAAGAAAAACTAAACATACACATATGTGTCAGTATACTTAAAGATATGTAATTTTTTCCATCAGAAATTCACCATCGTTATCCAAGCAGAAACCATCAGAAATTTCACATTCTTATGGTTTAGTTTAGTTAAACTGACGTCTCTTTTTGAAGCTATAAGAGGGTTATTAGCGGCAGATCTCTTAATTTTGGACTATGATCAGATATGGAAAAGGACAAATGAGACGCCATTTCTTGTGGAAGCTCCCACATCATACTAATGGAAGGAATTTAGAACCTGGCGGATTCTACCAGCAACAGATCCGCTTTCATGGTAGAATTATTGTAGAATACAATTTTCAAATCTCCCGACCACTCATATCGCCATAATGACATTCTTCTGCGAAACCAGTGCGGGCCTATATTCTGGTGAATTTTTAAAATTGCGAAACAGTTGTGACCAACATGGTATCGATACATATTGTTCATACATGGTATCCATTCATATTGACCACAGTGGCGCAAGACGACACTTGCCGACATCGGGGACCGGCAGCCGACTCATTCACGTCAAGACCCAACTGAATATAACACTTCAGTCCAGGTGCCACAAGCACCAGAACCTCCACCACCCAAAAGACCTGAAACGATCAGGTCAATCGGAATATCCGTCAGAAGGTTTTTTTTCAATTCATTTTACAATATACAATGCAAAATTCAATTAACGGTTAGACTGAATGTTATACATTACATCGTATCCATACATATCCATCATGGATCCGTTTATATTCAAGCAGGACATAATAACCTGAAATTTGCTTTTGGCAATTTTTTCTATCCATACAGGAAGCACGAGTCCGTCTGGTATGTGCATCCATACAGGAAGCACGAGTCCGTATGGTATGTGCATCCATACATGAAGCACGAGTCCGTCTGGTATGTGCATCCATACATGAAGCACGTGTCCGTCTGGTATGTGCATCCATACATGAGCACGTTGCGTATGAGTATGTGCAGTCCATACATGAAGCACGTGTCCGCCCGTAATGCATCATACATAAGCACCGAGTCCATTAGGTATGTGCATCCATACGATAAGCACTTATCGCATCTGGTATAGTCATCCTGCAAGTGAAGCACAGATCCGTATAATGTGCATCCATACATGAAGCAACGATGTCCGTCTGGTATGTGCATCCATACTGAACACGAGTCGTCTGGTATGTGGTATGTGCATCCATACATGAAGCACGTGTCCGTCTGGTATGTGCATCCATACATGAAGCACGTGTCTGTCTGGTATGTACATCCATATATAAAGCATGAGTCCATCGATATTCAAGCAGAACATCGTACCTGAACTTTGATTCAGGCAATTTCAATTCTTTTTTCTATCCATGCATGAAGCACGAGTCCTTCTGGTACGTGAATCCATACATAAAGTAGTAGTCCATATACGAAGCCTGAGTCAATCGATATTCAAACAAGACATAATAACCTGAAATTTGCTTCAGGAAATTTAAACTTTTTTTCTATTTTGGCATTTTTTTTTCATATCACCCCCACACACACACCTTCCTCGCCTCCAAAGAAAAAAATCCTAGATTCTCCCCTACAAGTCATTATTTGATTGCATTCGAGATGAAGCAATTTGTTTAAAACAAAAGGCGTGTAATTCTTTTTTCTTGCCTTTTCAACTGGCTTTTCCAATTTTACCTCCCCTCAATTAGAATTAAACTTAATGCAATGAAAAGCTTGGGAAGGGAAAAAAAACCCTTCTGACTTCTGATTTGAATGGAAGGCATTGCTCCGAGCTGTGTTTAAATTCCATTTGAGAAAATAAAGGGGAAAAAATCCCAGGGAAAAAAAGCGATGAAATGAGTAAAAAAAATTAAGTCGTCTTTTAAATTAAGAAACAGCGATAAAAAATGCCAGAAAAATTTATTTAATACCCTCTAAATGAAGTCGAATAGAAGGGCATACAATCAAATGATGAGTAAAAAAAATGTAGAGTTAATATTTTTATTTTAATTTTTTATGACTTTTGATGCTGAAATAAAAGGTTTAAAAGAAATGACGAAACTGAATGTGCAAAAAAAGTATGAGAGAAATGCAGATTTTCAGAGGTAAACATATAACTAAGGGATTTTGACGAAAGAGCAACCTCATTGCACGTCCAAAAAATGATGGCTTACAAAATATTAAAATAAAGTAATAAAAGTGTTTTTTCTAAAAACCTATTTGTTTTTATAATTAGTGCATAAATATTATTCCATTTTTATATTTTAAATTAGCCACCTTTGGCGACCAGCTGGTTCGCCAAGAATATTGCACTATCATTCACATTAAGGGTTTATTTCCTAATTATTTATTTCCTAGTTTATTTAATTCCTAAACCTCATTGCAAGTCCCAAAATGATGGCCTACAAAATATTAAAATAAAAATAAAGTAATAAAAGTGTTTTTTCTAAAAACAGATTTATTTTTATAATTAGTGCATAAATATTATTCCACTTTTTTATTTTAAATTAGCCACCTTTGGCGACCAGCTGGTTCGCCAAGAATATTGCTCTATCATTCACCTTAAGGGTTTATTTCCTAATTATTTATTTCCTAGTTTATTTAATTCCTAAACCTCATTGCAAGTCCAAAAAATGATGGCCCACAAAATATTAAAATAAAAATAAAGTAATAAAAGTGTTTTTTCTAAAAACAGATTTATTTTTATAATTAGTGCATAAATATTATTCCACTTTTTTATTTTAAATTAGCCACATTTGGCGACCAGCTGGTTCGCCAAGAATATTGCGCTATCATTCACCTTAAGGGTTCATTTCTTAATTATTTATTTTCTAGTTTATTTAATTCCTAAACCTCATTGCAAGTCCAAAAAATGATGGCCTAAAAATATTAAAATAAAAATAAAGTAATAAAAGTGTTTTTTCTAAAAACAGATTTATTTTTATAATTAGTGCATAAATATTATTCCACTCTTATATTTTAAATTAGCCACCTTTGGCGACCAGCTGGTTAGCCAAGAATATTGCACTATCATTCACCTTAAAGGGTTTATTTCCTAATATCTTAGTCGGATTTGTTTATAGATACACAAAACATTCAATGAAATAAAAAATTCAATATGAAATTATAAAATATATAAAATTTCCGTGATTCTATTTATATAATTCTCATTGAAGACATAGAGCTACAGCTATTCCTTTCGAAAATTATTAACCATTATCGTTTGGTATTTCACAGCAGACGATAAAAAAGGTGAACTCAAATCAAAGTAAAAAAATATACAAAGAAATCAAAAAACTAATGGTAAAAAAAAGTGGAACTTTCTTGCGGTACAAATTTAATGGGACAAATTTTAGAATTTTGGAATAAAAAAGAGAAAAGGGGAAAACGTTCGAGTTAAAGAAAAGTACACATTACTGGAAAATTTCAGTAAAGGAAAGTCTCTTTAATTCCTTAACTTTTTTCCCTACACCCATCTTCTTTTATATTCTGAATTCAATGGGAGTGGCAACCGATGGAAAAGAGGAGGCAAAAAAATATTAAATTCAATATGTGTAATTTACTTTCCTTTCATAAATGATTTTTTTACGGAGAACTTGGCTGGCACAATGGCGGTTTTTATACTTTTGGATTGCTCTTTTAGTGCAAGTTGAGAAAAAGAAGGAAATTTTTCGCGGTCTTTTTTTCTTTCCGGCGTGTATTCTACGCTCTTTCTTTCGACCGTATAGATATCGGATATTCCAAAAATTTTGTTATTTTCTTTCGTTTTCTTCTGTTTTTTGCATAAGAATATTGCCAAAGGGATCCGAAAAGAATTATACGATGCGATTCATCGTTCCTAAAATCGAATTTGAGATGCCGAATGTGGATTTGAAAGTTTCTCTCTCTCTTTCTTATCCGTTTTGTCCCATTCCTTTTCTTTCTATATTTCTAGGAATGCACAAAAGAAAATTTTGAAATCAAATTTATCTCAAGAATGCGTAATTCTTCCTGTGATAACACAAAGAAGGCTGGATTCTTTTGTAATATTTTGTACTGTAGATGCATCTTTTGTGTTAGCTTTTGAAGAAAAATGACATTCCAGCCAGAATCTAAAAAAGTTATACAATAATTTGTATGGCATTTTGTATAAAATTGAAATTTATTTCCTTTTACATCGAATTAGAACCTATATCCAGTCTTGTGTTTGGAAAGCATCAACTAAATTTTACTGACAGCCTTCTTATTGCATTCGTTTTAGTAGGTATATTCAGAAGCTAGACATTAGAGTGATAAATCCAA
>BGPR01009896.1:23522-55215 GCA_013235015.1 Araneus ventricosus | reverse complement strand
TCCTAATGAAAACATTACCTTTGTTATAAAAATCTTTGATAACATAAGTATAATTAATTGAATTACAATCAAGACTTTGTAAATGCTTTAATATGTTAAAAATAATTATATTCATTCTAAATATAATGAAACAGACAGCTAAAAGATTTAAAAATACATTTTTAAAAATTGCTATGCTGCTTCAAAATATAAGAAAAGGAATATATAGAATTCATAATCGCTGAGTTACAACTGATAGAGAAGTACATTTTAATATTATTAAAAAGTCAACAACAAAATCACCATGTCACACTCATGAAAGCTGTTTTTGTATATCATAACTCTTGAATTATCTGTTGAATAATCGCTTGAAATATCTACTTTAAAAACCTACTTTATTTAAGGAGAGAATTAAAATAAATATATAAGTAAAGAAAAATACATTTAATAAAAGTGAATAACAGGAAATAACCTCACAAAACAATACAATGTCTTCCATAATCTAATCTTCCTTTTACTCAATTTTTCAGGAATTGTTATTAAATGTGCAAACATAAGATTTCTTTCAATGACATAAATTGGATATAAAAACGCGACTGCAAGCAACAAAAAAAATCCGCAAAGAAGGATCACGTACATGATAAATAAAAAAGAATTACAAGCAAACCCGCAAATACTTCTGGAAATCCTACAGACATTTTTGGATAATAAAGTTGTTCTTGTCACTAAACAGAAAACCGACATTTTCTACAATAAAATCCTCTTTTTTCCGAAGAAAAATAAGGAAAAGAAAAGAAATGTAGGGAAAGAGAGAGATTCAAATGAAGAACATCAAGAAAAATCTCGGCACAACGAGGGAAAACAGAAACCCTAAATACGAGTCTCACAAAAGACAACAACCGAAACTCCAGTCCACGGAAAAGAACCTCGGAATTAATTCACCCCAGCTATAAAAGAAAACCTCTCCTCCCCCTCCACCAAAATGTACGCCCGAAGAATTTTTCAGTTTAAAAAATAAATAAACAAAAATAAACTGCTGAAAAGAAAAGACCAGCGGCTGGAAATTCAGATAAGAAAGAAAAATGGATATCTGAGAAAAATAAAAAAGGAAGAGAAAACAGCAAAACGGCGAATAAAACATGGAGGGTAGGTAGGAGGGAAGACAGAGGGGTTGCAGTCGAAAAGCTCGAATTCTTTTCTAGAAACAGAATACTCTAATTGAGTTTTCGATCGGTTTCGCAGCAGTTTCGTTTCTAAATTAGTTTTAGAATTGCCCACTCCGTGACTCCGACACGAAGCAACGCTCATTTCACTTCAATTCTCGCGTCACGAAGGCTCGAAATCATCGCCTAATCACAAGGCTGAGTGACAGCACTACCTTCACTTTTTTATTTCTTGACAATTGCGACTCTTTCGAGGGTTCAATTAGTTGGGTCACTGAGTTGGTCTTTTTGTACTCTGTTCTGGTAATGGTAGAGTTCAACTGCTGTAATTCGTTTAACCCATTCTTTCAGGTGACGGTGTCCATGGTTAAAGGGGGGTATTAGTTGCCACGTGTACTCAGTGAATAGTTTTCAGTTAGAAAAAAAATTGTAGTCATCTGAGTGCCTATTTTTATCTTGCTCAAATATGGTGTTGGAGTTGCTATCAGATGTTTAAAAAACTGGGTGGATGAAATCCTGTGATTGCCCGAAACGATTCTTGGAGTTAAAACAATAATCAAAGAAACGCTCCTCAAATTCCCTTTCTGGTCACAAATTTGTTAAATATGAAGTGTAAACCAAAAGAAGAACCAGTTAAAAGGTAAAAAAATACGACTTTTTTTTATGACAAAATACTTTATAGGATGTTTCCACCTTTAAAAGCGCACAAGAGAACAAGTGGACCATAGATCAAATATCTTTATTTTTGTAGAACTCCAAATGAGGTAAATTTTAACATAAATTCTTTAGATATATAAAACCTTACGGCAGTTATCAGTGGCCTCAACAGTCATTCAGCCATCTTTCTCGGTCAGCTAATCAAGTTAAAAAATAAACAGACTTTGGCATTATACAATGAGCCAACCCGGCAAAAGTCATTGGTGTGCAAAAAGATGTAGAATTTTGACAAGCTTTAGAAATAAAATTGAGCTACAGGCCAGCAAGCACATGTAAAAAAATTAAAAATTATGGAAAATTGACAAACTACTGGCAGGTTAAATCACCTGGCATAGGATCGAGATCGCCAAACATCTCCAAACATTTTGATTTCACTTATCAAACTTACTCCACAAGGATTGACCAATGCAAATGCATCATTTATTTTAAAAGGATTTGGCTCAGAGTAGATATATATAGAATTCCCCGGTCGAATCTGCAGCTTTCCAACGGCTTATCTGGTGGCGAAGATCTTCTAGTTTTTGAAATCTTGATTTTGGGAATACCAAATTTGTCTTCAAATGATGATGTAACGTCATCTTGGAATTTTTGCAATAAATATCAGTTTATCCAGAATACGGCGCCTGTTTGTAACCTTACAACATAATGGAAGCGAAAACAAACGAACAAAAAAATTCGTAAAGATATAATGCAAAAGACTCCACACAATTCAAAGGCCAACACTGCACCATTTAAAAATACACTAGCAAATTAATTTAACTAATGACAGGACAGTAGATATATCTCCCTTTATAGCTCCGTTTCATCCAATCGAAAAAGAAAAGCGTTCCGAAGTCAGTCAACCGAATGTTAGGACACGCGATTAAAATGCAGGGGGAAATCCATGCAACTTTGATGAGTCCTGGTGCCACGTTCATTAGGTATGGATGAGACGCGGTGAGCATCGTTTTAAGTTATTCATAACAAGAGACACCCATTAGGGCCGATGGATTAGGACGTTTGCGCAAGATTTAGACGTCGAATTATGGATTAAAATGCTTGCGTCAATGGGAGAGAGATTACGCTCTGGCAACTTTCCAATGGGGAAATGTTCTGGTTTAAGAGGAGGGCCACTCCCGGTAGAAAGAAGATAATTCTGCCTCCCGCTGTTAGAAAGTTTAATGTTTTGCACAGCTCGCTGAACTTTCGCAGGCGGTATTCGTGCGTTTTTTTTTTTTTCTAACATAGGTGGTCTCATCATTTTTAAGAGCTAGTGAAAATTAAAAGTCACGCATAGAGTGAATTGCTAAAACTTTTGTACCACCTCGGTTTGCTTTCTCTACAGACTGAATTCCGTTCTAAAAGTAGTAAAAAACAATCAAATAAAAAAGAGAAAATATATACAGTGTTATAAAGTGGCATGCCGACTTTAATATTGCTCTACGTGAGGATAAAAGCTTGTGCACGTATAAAGCATGTTCAGTGGTAGTTAAAATCAAATGCTACTACTTTATAAAACAGCTGTCGAAATGAATATAAGATTAGGCTACTTATCAGATTTTATTTGTGAAGTAGTAACCGGAATACCAGAAATGTAAACAGAGTTACTGAAGTTGAATCTAGAATGAACATCATTCGACTCATTATTGCGGATTATGGATAGTCAAGCTATACAGCATGTATGTTTAATAGTTATAGTTATCATGAAAATCTAATGATAAGCGATATTAATGACAATAAAATCCATAAAGAATATAAGGCACAACATATTATTACAACAGCGCAATATTTATGTAATGAGATTTGCCAGCAGATGACACAAAAGGCCATTACAGTTAATATAATGGTATAAAATAAATATTCGTATGGACTTAAGAAATGACAACAAGAAATTTAGCTAGGTGTGGTAAATCATGTTTATATTAATAACATATATATATGAAATAAATCGGGAATCAAAATATTAAAGTTGGAGCATAATAGCAATAAAACCCTGATGATATATCATCGGGGGAAAAGATAAAAGTTTAGTTTAATTAATGTCCCGTTTTGAAACAACAAGAAGGCCATTTTGGGATAGACCTCGTAATTGTGAGCCAGAGTCAGATGGCAAGGACGACACCTGAGCTCGCACCCCTCTCTCCAAACTTCCACACTACACCAGCGGAGGCCGTTTGGTCCTCTACGTATTATTTAGAGAGCAGCAGTTCCACATAACGGCGGATCTTCGGAGGAATCGGGTTTCGAGCCTGGAACCCTTCGGCTCCGAAGCCGGGACCTTGCCACTAGGCCATCGCGAACCCCCCCCCCAAAAAAAAAAAAATAAAAGGAAATAGTACAGGAAACACCATATTTTAAGCTAACTATTAGCCATTTGGCTAAAAAAAAACATTGATGTTTTCGTAACACCATACAGACAAAATTGGAAAAGAGAAAAGCTGCTAATCGCGTTAGTGGAATTTTCTTTTCATTCTTATGTTTAATCTTTCTTATGTGTGCATTTATTTTATTTTTAAACTTCACTTCAATTTTACATTTTTGAATTTTTTTCCATGTTTTATTTTCTCTATTATAATTAGCTGAGAGGAGAACGGGATGTAGTGGAGATATCATGGGGTCATTTCATCAACCAAGGTTCAATTTGCAATACACTGATTATTAAACGTAGAAAAGCATTATTGCAACCCTCCAACAATGTTGAATAATAAACTAAAACGTTTCGAAGCAATATAAAGGTGCTGTAAAATCTTTTAAAAAGTATCCACGTGGAACGGAGATGGTAAAGAATCTACTATTGCAAAGTGTCAGGAACACGGAAATATTAATTATCATTCGAACACACACCTCTTGATACTTTTTCTACTCATTATAATATTAGAAAGTTTGGTAGAATTCTGCTCCTTTTTTTCGGTATGGTCCGATTGCAAAAATCGTTCCACCAGGTTCTACAACATGGTGTAACCAGTGTATGAAACATGGGAATATTATCATTTCATAACTGTGGTTTATTTAAGATTCGAACCCACACCTCTAGATACTTATTCTGCTCATTACATCTGTTAGAAAGTTTGGTGGAATTCTGCTCCTCTTTTCCGATATGGTCCGATTGCAAAAATCGTTCTACCAGGTTCTACAAAATGGTATAACCAGTGTATGAAACATGGGAATATTATCATTTCATAACTGTTTATTTAAGATTCGAACCCACACCTCTAGATACTTATTCTGCTCATTACATCTGTTAGAAAGTTTGGTGGAATTCTGCTCCTCTTTTCCGGTATGGTCCGATTGCAAAATCGTTCCACGAGGTTCTACAACATGGTGTAACCAGTGTATGAAACATGGGAATATTATCATTTCATAACTGTGGTTTGTTTAAATTCGAACCCACACCTCTAGATACTTGTTCTGCTCATTACATCTGCTAGAAAGTTTGGTGGAGTTCTCATCCACTCTTCTAGTACTACCCGATTACAAAAATCGCCCTACCAGTTTCTAAAACAAACTTCCATTCCAATTATACTGATGTACAAGCCATCCTCTATCCAGTGCCATAGAAACCCGTTCAGAAAGAAAAGCTGAACGATGCAGGGGCAGAAAGGAAAAAGGATTCCCCAATGAGGGTCGGTCCATTGTGTGGGAAGATTCCCATCAGATGTTGCGGAGAGAAGTTTTCTTTTCCATTTACTCCCAAAAGAATGACTTTATTAAGGGCGGAAGAAGGAGTAACACTCCAGCACTCGAGATCGATATCTATTTTATCAGCTTTCCCTCCCATATGCTACAGTGCCTGAAGGAATGGCTTTTATTCGGAGGATGTTGCCGATTGCATTTCTGATTTCGACTATTTTCAGATTAATTTATAGATGGAGGCCTCGCTGCAGAAATGAAAAGTCTTTTGGTGCTCAAAATGTATCGACTTTCCTTCTCAGAAAAAAATCTTTGAAACATAAATTTAATAGTTACTGCATAGTACAAAATATTTGCCAAGAATCAGCATCTTAGGGAAGCAAGAAACATATCGTGAAATTAAACAGACAGTTAAATGTACGGATTTGGTTCGATCTAAGAATCTTTAATAAATAATTTTAATACTGGTTAGTTATAATATTTACATAGGTTCAGCTTATATAAAAGCCATCACGAAAGAATAGTAGATCACTTTTTTCGATTAGGTTCTTCAATTTTTTAAGCAACTTGCTGGTTATGGTTGGATGTTTTCACATAACGTTTTAACAGTAAAAGTTGCACTTATGAAGCCAATTACAAATTCAAATAATAAATATTTTAAACTATCGATTAAAAGGCACATACCACCTGCCAGATGAACATGCAACCAGCATATTCTGTTTTATTAAAAAATTAAAGATGTGCCAGGATAATTGGGATTTTCAGATAGCAGCTATGCATATCCATTTCTTTCCCAACATTCTCAAAACTCAGATAATATTTCAGCTAAAAGAATCCTTTAGGCTGACTCATCTATAATAGAAAAGGCCAGAAAAATCGGTGACGATAACGTGGTTTGAGAGATTAAGGCATAACGTGGTTAACGTAAGAGATTAAGACAGTCTGTCTACAAATTAGCATACACACCACGGGATACTGTTTGGATTCTGTGATGATTTAATATCAAATAGGAGCTACGACAGGGTTTTTTAGCTGACTTTAGAAGTTACTTTTCTTTTTTTTTAATCTTATGTTGATTCATCTACGCGGAACTCCGTTAATATCAAATAGAAGTTTTACTAGAAATAATTTATTTTTCCGCGTTTCGGAGATCTTTACTTTCGTTTTCGTTATAAAAAGGTTCTTTTTTTTTCGTACTTAATTTTCGAATTGAATATTTATAAATTTTGTAAAACGGAAGTTAGTGTCAATTAATTAATAATTTCTTTTTTTCGTGCTTTTTATTTTTATTTCTTAAGCACTCTGCTAATTTCCATGAGATATTTTGCAACAACTTTCGTTAATAAATCTGTGACAATCAGAACCGAGATATTGTTGGCAAGCTAAAAGCCCTTCAAATTTTCTAGTTATGAAATAAAAGCTAAGGGCGTTTCAAAGGCATGCAGATCACTGAGAATAAAACCATTCTTAAACGTGCTTGGTTACTATACATAATAAATACTAAATAATATTTTTTTAATCTAAAATGTCTTTTTCTGTAAGCTTAAGGCTTTTCCGTTTCTTATCTTCTGTAACATTCATCAATGAGACTAAACTCTGACAATAATTGAATTCTAATTCCAACAATACTGTCAAGTTAAACGTTCCTTTTTACATCTACAACCAAAATACAATTTCAGTGAAAGGTCCAGAATTTAAGGCACCAATGTCGCAAGGACCTTCCCTCAAAGGCATTCATTTGTGCTTCAGATGTGCCTGATCCGCACAAACACAGACTATTCAGGTAAACGCGACAAGTATATTGTTCCTGGTTAATTGCAAATCCACGCAAGACGGTCATCTCTCCTTCAGAAGGGTGATGTAGGAGACACTATCCACAGAATTCATTAGAGATAGAACCCCTGGAATTATTTACCAATCATGGAACCAGCGAAGGTTCGATTGCCCGAGATCATAATTCCCGGGTGGAATTACCCCGCCGATATTGCACACCGATAATGTTGATTGTGGACAGCGCAGGCCGACGTCAGCAGAGAATACAAATGACGCTGGATGGTCTATTTGCGTTGGATTATGGGTAATGCAAAGAATGCCAACCCAATCTAGCCGGATAGACGGTAAATGTTTGGCGTCATTATCATAACGGAGAGCGATCAAATGTTTCCTGCGGCGCTCTGCAATTTTCTTAAATTCATTTTGATACGAGGGCGATCACTACTATGTCGGTTTCCGGCGGATTCTCGTTATCCGCATTATCAATCCCACTCCAGTTAATACATAAAGAATCGTTTTAAAACAATAGGAATAGCTCGTAAAGTTACGAAACGTTCATTTCGCTGAAATTGTGCAAAATTAAATGCATGGCAGTTGTCTGCCATATTTTATATCCAATCAAATGTGAATATTTTAAAGGCTATGTAATTCCACCAAAATGTTAATATGAAATTTCACTTGGCTTTACTGAAAGAAGGTACATAGGATTTACAGCAATGCTTACTTTTCGTTAAAATTTTTAAAGCAGGCTAAGCGGAAAGACATTTTCACATTATTTTAAAAAAATAAACATCTAAGAATTATGCATTTTTTTTATTCTAGTTGTTGTCGTAAATGTATTATTGTTTACAACAAAAAATGTTGGTTAACAATTTTTGTCAGTTGCAACCCTTGAAAAAATAATCCATTCCTTGCAAAAATTGTTGTTGAATCCCTGCGTCTGGAAAGTTGAAAATTAATGTTACATAAATCTTTGTTCCTGAATTAGAAAATTCAGAAAATAACACAGTTTACTGACATCCATGATTTCGACTAATCTGAACGTGAGTGGAACAAATATCAAAAATTTACAAGCCATTCAATAATAAATAACACCTCTAATCCAAATAAAACAAGAAAATCGTTTACTGGCAATTAATGCACTTATGTTTTAAATATTCATCAAATAATACCAAACTTTTTATATACGTTTTTAATGGATAAAAAGCTGAAAATAGTTGAACCTCCTATTTGCCATTAGTGAGCTGTTTATGTTACGGTCAATGTGGGTAATCCGTTATTATGCAAAATCACCTCGGTAATTATGCATAATAACCGGTCATTATGCATAATGACAGCATACAAAATGCGTTTATTATACATAATAACATATTTATAAAATTATCCGTAATATATATAACTGAAGTAATTGGGATAACAACAACAGTTAAAATAGATAAAATTCTCGTAGTCCAGCAGATACAGAGCAAACATAGCAAAAAAATTTCAAATAAGAATCTTTTCATTGTTTCTAAAAATTTTCAATAAACTGCTGAGAAAATTTAATTTTAGCGCATAGGCCAAACATGTATCTGTATGAACAAGTATGCCTTGTTTGTGACACAAGCGCACTGGGCTGCAGTATTTTTATCATTCAGGGGTGTGTCGTAGTGTGTAGTAAAGTATTTTAATCATTAGGGAGACTAAAAGGTCTCTATAATGGTGCGCAAAAAGTTAGGAGAGTGTAATGCTGGCTCAAGCTTTGTTCTTGTCATTTGATTGCAACTCAAATCATCTGAGGTCATCCGAAATAGACTTATTGCTTCAAAAAGAATATTAATTCATGCAACCATATCTTTAATCCAGTATTTTTTCCAAGAAAATTATGTTTAGTTTTAGCACTAATATCCAACAATAATTAATAGATTTTCATTTTTCTGAATTAAGTAAATGTATTTTAATGTGCAATTCCCATCACTTTTTGAATTGTTTCTTTAAGATGGTGCAGTTGCCCCTTATTTGTGAATATCAATGGTATACAAACAAATCAAATCGTTACCATCTTCCGAGATAAATATGCCTGGTATTAATATGCATACCAGTTCACAGAATCCATTTTGTGAATGGGCAAATTAAGCTTAACCCAGATGAAAACATGAGGAAAATCTCCACATTACCATCCTCCATCACTGCTGCATAAATTTCGGAGAAAGCGGACAGCCGTTTAATTCTGATACAAACATGCACAGCTTCCCATCCCTAACAAAGGCACAGGCCATCCCTCCTTGGACACAGCGGTAGGCATTCGGTGCAAGATTTATAACAAGATTATGCTACTGCGGCCCTCCCCCTGAGACCGGAATGGTCGTCATGACGACGGACAGAAATGTGATTGGGCAATATGTCAATGTGAAGAGGATGATGATGAAAAGTTGCGTGAGGAGAGGGCGGTTATTGGATGAACGTGATGTGTGCGGGAAAAGAGGCTTTGTTCGGTATCGGGTTTTATGAGATGCAGGCAGGTATCGTGTGGCTCGCAAGCCACAGAACAGCATGAGGCTACCACAGGATGGATTCGGTTACAATACAATGGAAAGCCAGCATGCATAGTATTGCAGAACTAAATTCGGTTTCGTAAGCCATATGAAAGTAAGTTTCAATAGAGTTTTTCAAGAAATTTCATTCTGTTTCATTAATGTTGCTGAATGGCCTCGTTATGTACATGTATTTGAGTCCAGCGCATTTAGCTAAGATACCGAATTCTGCCCATTGTAAAACTTATAAAAATTCTTTTGGGATGCATTGAATTAAAAATGAAAATTTTGTAAAAGCAAGGAAAAAACTGAACATTGCATTGCAAACATAAATTTATCAACATTGCGTTCCATTTTGCCAGTTGAATATTTATACGGAGAGTTATAGTGGACCAAGTCCATGTTTTGTTCATTTTGCATTAACACTGACATGGAGGTATAGAAATGTTATATTTCCCATGTAATAATGATTCAAAGACCATTGTTCAATTTGTATCCACCAGGCAGCAAGAACGATTAGAAGTCCATTGCTATTTTAAATGCAGCGAATCAACTTTGAGATCTGTTATCTCAGAAATGAATTTCAAGAACTTCGTTCACTTTAACTCTGAACCCTCCGTATATTCTTCAATTGCACATACAGAAGCATATGCTCTGCTTCATTTGAATAATATAAAGCATTTTCTATCATTTTTCTGCAACTATAAAGCATTTTCTATCATTCACATTAAAAATCCATTTAAAAAAAAGGTGTTTGAAAAAAGACTTTTCTGAAAACCTCCACCCTAAGCTAACTGAATTTCTTACTTCTTTTCGCGGCATTTGAAAGTTTAGCATTTTACCTTAGTCAAAATTAGTTTTAAATTAAATATCTCCTCATTTTGTACAATTAAAGTAGTTTTATTTTCAATATTTGTTCTTCTAAAAGCTGTCCATAATCATCAACCGATCGCACGTTTGATGCAGAATGTCCCCTCGATCCTGTGCCAAACAATCATACTCAATCATACCACACCGACAAATGGCTATGGCTATAAGTTGAAAGCATTTTTAAACAGAGAAATTGAAGTAAGGAAAATCCCCAATCTCAAAAAGGATTGCAGAAACGAAAATAAAATAATATTCTAACACCTGGCCTTCTATTGTATAAATATGTACTACATATTAACATCAATATTTATTAAGTCACTTTTATGGCTAAAAAATGAGATATTGATATTAAGCGAAATATAATTGATGTTATTGAAAGGGAGAGAGAATCTTAATAGCAAGGATAGCAAAATATACGTAAATCTCATATCATAAAATCCTTAGTGCCTTCAATTTCAAAGCAAAATGTCACATTGGCTTGACGATATTAGTATATTATCAACAATTATTATTTTTTTTCTGTAGAATGGTTACTTGGTCGTAAATATTGATTCTCATTTCCCGCATGTCAAAAGATTTCGCAGTTTTTAATTTAACCCTTAGCGCTCCGTTGCTTTCACTAAGGCGACATGAGTTACATGTAAACTTTACCTTCAAAACATATGTGATGCAATTTTTATTCAAACAATTTAGACAGGATTTTACCGAAGCAGTTACTACTTGTTTTGGTTACTAATCAAAGTAATTGTGTAATCTTTTAAGGAATTTAATCTACGAATGTGACATGCAAAGTACAATACGCATCTAATTAGTTTTTTTGGAGGACAAAGGGTTAAATTGCATTTAGTAGAGCATCTATGTAATTTTAAGCATTTATGTTTCCGAACATTTTAAACATAATTTTGGAATATTACATCCCTAAAATAGGAAATTACGAAAAGCAACTGTTAGTCATACACCATGGGGTTGAAAGTGTAATCAGACATGGGAAATCTACAGAAGACTTCTGGTAGTATGCAGAAGGATAATTTAAGCAATAATGACTTAAGTTTAATAACTTTCGCGAAATATTAGGAAAAAAAATCGATCATGAGTCAGAGATACTAAGTTTTGCCTATTGAAAATACTTCGAATAACACTTGGTTACTATTAAGAGTATCACCGTTATGCAGCTCGTCAGTTTACCAATTATTCGGAGAAAGTGAACAATATATTCTAGTTTAACTATAAATTTTATTTACTTTATACCAGATGTTCTAAGTGTTTACGAAGTAAACTAAAGAATTTTAAACAAATATTAATACGGTGTAACTTTCATCGACATAAATGAAAGTGAATACAAATGTTGAAAAAAATCAGTCAATTGCTAAAAGATAAATTTTAATAAGGCTAGAAGGGGATTGAGTCTTCCATCAACACTCGTTCAACAAGACAATTTTCTATTGGACACCAATTTACGAAGGCATATACTTTCTTTTTCCACTTTATTTCGCCCGAAGAACCACCAAACTGGGAATAATAAAGGTAATCCACCAGCAGAGAAAGGAAAGCGGCAGCCAGGCTGTCGGAAAAAGAGCAATCGATACTGAAACAGAGGACACGGCGCAAACGAAGCCCGTAACCTACGATTTTTCCGCTGCCATTGTGCTGCGAGACAAAGGGATTTGAGCAGACCCCCAAGTGCTTCAGGTGGGATTATTACGGAAGACTTAAGTCCCTGGGATTAAGGGGAAATTACGAACTGCGGGAGATTTCGCAGTCGTGTCATTTTTACGGTAATCGTTAGCCTGGAGGACATTCCTCAGATCTCTTCGGAGAGACTGGAGCAAAATAAGAGTAAAGGAAGGAAAAGGTTGCGACAAATCCGAAAATGTGTTTAGAGATTTCAGCCATTAGACGAGATATTTTTCTACATTTAATAAAGAAACAGAATAAGAGGAATTATTGGAAATATTTTTTCTGTGGCTTAACGATTAAATGGAAGAATACAATGTCAAAACATTCTTTTAAACCGGAGAGTTTTGGCGGAAAAACAGAAAAGCTTTTATCCCCATTTCAAGTCAAAGGCAGACAATCTGTGATCCACATGGGGCTGCCTTTTCGGGTATTTCCTTTTAAGCAGAAAAAATAATTTTCGACATGGGAGGATACAATAAGTTAGGGAAGTAAAAAAATAATATTATAGGGGGAGAACAAATAAGACGGAAAATAGCACCATTTGATAAAGTAATTCGATATCTTTTCTACTTTTCGCATGTTATTAAGTACTTCAATAAGAATCATGATATATTATTGCCATTACTGCATTCTGCGTATAGTAGAACTTGCGAAGAAAAAATTCTGCAGAAACTAATTTTTAAATATTCATTCATTAATCGGGTAATTGTCGTGCCCGTCTCTCATAAGGGCAGCCGATTCGAAAAATTTTGTCATGAAGGTATCTCACACGGGCTAAGCTTTTGCAATAAAAAGCCAAGGAAATTCCAATTTTCATCGCACCCGTATAATTTTTACTTACACAGCTGTAGTACAACGCTTGTAATTAAACAACAATAATATGCAGATTTAGAATATTTTTTAAATTAGACCATGTTTTGAAAGGTGCGAGGAAAGACAAATATAGGGTAAAATAAGGTAAGTTAATGAACAATTTTATATCTTTAAAAAACCGTTAATTTTAAAGAAAAATATAGTGATTTTTGTATTAATCGATTTAGAATTTTCTAAACATTTAAAAACATCAATAAAAAATTTCGATGATCTTTGAACAAATTTTGTAAAAATTGTAGGGCGAGTAAGAGGTTAAATCTAAGAAATTTTCCAACGTAAACTGAACTACTTATACTCATTAATAAGAACTAGCTAAAATAATTTAATCAAAGCCGGGACAAATCGGAGACATTTCTTAAAGCCGGGATAAAGTCACAAACCTGGATTGTAGAGGATAATATGGGCACCTGGAACACGTGATGCTTGATCTTGAATCACAGATACGATCTCGGTGCTGCGCAGAGTTATTTTTCTAGTTTTGTTCTTGTCATCTTATTACAGTTCAAATAAAAAGAATTACCTCCAATGCCAGTGCAGTTAATGAATGGGATGCCTATTAACCCTTAAAAGCCCAATTTTTTAAAAACTTTTTTTGACTTTTGTTTCTTGAAAAAAACATGGGAAAAAATACTTTAAAAAATTCTATTTTGTTTTAAGTATGGTTTATAGCTAAGAAACAGTTTGTTACCAACTGACAACACTGGGCATTATTTCAAAAAAAAAAATCCTTGATAAAATTCCATAATATTAAACACAGATGAATTTTAATAAATAATAATTCGGATAAGGAATTTCCTTTAACATTATAGAATAAAATATGGTATTCTCAAGCGTACAAACAATACAAAAAAAGATGCAGTCTCAAGTGAAAAACAACAAACACATTATTTATATTTTTTATGAGCACTCAGGCTGCCATCTATATGTTGTAAATTTATTTAATAACATTTTCAGCATGTATTCTATTCGCAACAGCAGGCATTAGAGCTTCAGTTTTATTCTCAAGATTTTAGAAGACAAAATTGGGCATGTTGTTTACAGGAACAATGGGCATTAAAGGGTTAAAGGAAGTCGGAATTTCGTATCTTTCAGAACTTTCAATTTAAAGCTTGAAAAAATACATTCAGACGCATTTATTGTCTTCCATGTCGTTTATCGCAAACAAAAAGGAATGAACATGAAGCTGACAAAGAAATTAATAATAACAACACATAATTGTAAAATTACATTGGTTCAAGGACATAAACTCCGACTGCCGACATTGATATCACTAAATCTCGTTTCATTTAAATTCCTTTAAAACTGCAATCGCTAGCAAACCGCACACTGGGAAAAACATTTCATAAAAGCACCCTCCGTCCGTATAATTTAAATCACAAGTTATAAAAGGCTAAAATTAAATGTAAGTCATGTATCAGACTAGAGTAACGCGTCCGCTGGGGATTAATCCTTCCATTAAAAGCGACGAGGGAAATGCTTCAGCCCAATTTTTCGCTCGGTTTGTTTTAATTCCACTTTCAAAGAGAGCAGGAATTCTCCGAAATGGGACTCCGCCGCAGTCTTTTAAGAAACCCCCGCCCGATTTAACTCGCTGGCTAACTAAACAGAGGTCAAACGATGCATTGCAACGAGGTAATTAACTTCTGATAAAACTCCTGGGATCTCTGATGCAAGACAGAACATGACAAAAGCACTTTATTAACATAATCTCGGATTAAAGCCCCCCCCCCGAAAGAATAAATCCTGAATATCTTGTGGGATGTCTATGAAATGACGTGGAGGATGTCCATAAGATTCTAGTTTTAACTTAAAATCTAGAATGTAGTTTCGACTTGAAATAATTTACTTGAAAAGTACTCATTTATAGAATCTCTAATGAACAATGCCTTCACTAGAAAAGTAAACTGTATAATTTGGTTGACTGAATTGAAATATAACGCTGCTATCCAAAGTAGGTTTCAAATTCAATACAAGTAGCAGCATTCTTTTAAGAGATGTACACTCCAGTTACTTATATCTATAGGATAGAAGACTTTACCACTGGTTAAGATTAAGAATTAAGATCTACTATTACGCCTGTATTATTCCTAATAGACGCCTCTAGCCACGGGGAAAGATCCATTATGCCGTCCGATGAAGGTGCTGGGGAGGGATGCTAGCACAGCTACTTGTTAAGACTACGCTGCTCCCTCAGCGAACAGAAGTTTTACTGATTATCTCTTTGTCAGTAGATGACCTGGTTTAAGCCTTACAGACAAAACACAGTAAGAAAAATTAGAAAAAGAACACTAAAGATCTATATCAAATTAAGTTAAGAACGATAAGGTTAGCATTTAATAAAAAATTACGAATTCGTATGCAAAATTAGAACAGACAAGTTTACAAAGTACTTCAGCTTAGTTCACAAAAGGTTTACGGAATAGTTCAATTTGGTTCAAAAAGATGAAAGATAATGGGTTCATGTTTGGTTCAGAAAAGATGGTGGTTTCAGTTTAGTTCGAAATAGATAATGGTTCGGTTTCATGATGAGTAGTATGTCCATTGTTCGAGTCCATAGCTCATCGTCTGCTATCACAGATTAGTGATTAAGTGATTCTACTTAAGAGGCTAAACATCTAATTAGCGACAGATGATTTTATTTTGTATTTTCATGCATTGACAGATCACATATACACGAATCCTACATGGTCTATTCCTTCAAAAAGAAAAGTCATCGTAAGTGCTACGGATAATTCATTTTTGATTTCGTCAAGTAGACCCGAGTCGCGTTGTTCAAGATATAAAATATTAATTACACAACATTCACTGCTTTGCATTGCTGACCCATTATAATTAGAAAACCATCCAATAACTGAAAGGAATCAATTTTATAGATGTCTACAAAACAATGGATAAAACAGAACGTCAATGATATCAATTGAATTTCTTTATATCAAAGATAAATACTTATAAATCAACATGAACAAACAAGGGAAAATAAATAAGCTGTGTCTTTGCCCTCTTCCACAACCTAATCTAATATTTATTTTCCTTCTATTTCACATCCACTAAACACCACAGGTCGACACAAAGAAGCCACCCAGCGCCCTTCCATTCTGTTTGAACGAAATCTCCTATCGGAAGGAAGCTATCTATATTAGAAAAGGCCAGGAATTGCAGTAACGTTCACGTGGTTTGGTTTGGCTACGCGCCAAACAGGTTCAGACGGACTGTCTACGTCTATAAATTAGCATACACTGTTTTCAATCTTTGATGAATTAAGTTTCCCTTCTTTTTTTATCATTTATGCTGCTTCGCCCACGCGCGGTAAAAAAAAATTCCGTTACCAGTTTATGTTGATTCATTATAGTATTCTCGCTTCGCCGATCATTTAGAAGTTTTCTTGAATCAGCAGAAGATCGTCATGCATCGTTAATTCAACAAAGGATAAGTATCTTTAAATTTTTTACTAATTGTGGTACAAGTTTTTATTTTGTGACTTTCGGTTTTATTAAAATAGTTCTTTCTTAAGATTTGAACTTGATTTTGCATTATTTTAATTATACAAAACGAAAGTAATTCTTAAAAGTAAGGTTATTTTTTTCATGCTATGAATTTAGAATAACTTGGGTTCTTTCTTAAGATTTGAATCTGTGGTGCATTCTATTGCGAATCACTATTTGTTTCAATCTGATTTTAGTCATTAATTTTGATATGTTTTGCAAAACGAAAGTTAGTGTCAATTGATTCATCATTTCTGTTTTTCATGTTTTTTAAATACTCTGCCAATGTGCATGAGATTTTCAACTACAGCTTTCGTTAGTAAATCTGTGACGATCAGATCCGAGATATTGTTGGCAAGCTAAAAGCTCGTCATAGACGGGCACAAATCTTCTAGTGACTAAAGAATAGTCATCCTGACTGCTATGGGAAACTCATTTTCGATTTCGTCAAGAAGACCAGAGTCGTTTTTCAAAGAGTTTCGAGATATAAAGACTTAACGTCACAACATTCACTCGCTTGTATTGCTGACAGCCATTATAATTTCGAAACCATTCAATAACTAAAAGAAATCAATTTTAAAGATGTCTAAAAATATTAGATAAATCAATGTAAATTACATCAACTGAATTTCTCTATAACAAAGATAAATACTTATAAATCAACATAAACAAACAACAGCGAATTAATAAGCCCTCTTCCATCACCTAATCTAATATTTATTTTCCTTCTATTTCACACCCACTAAACACCGCAGGTCGAGACAAGCAGGCCATCCAACGCCCTCCCATTCTTTTCGAGCGAAATCTTCCACCGGAAGGAAGCTATGACTAATCACCTCCCCTTCGCTCAGACCGATACTCGATACTAACTTATGGAAGAGGTCAATGAAGAAACCTTACGCCCTCCCCCTCCGCGCTGCCTTGCCAAGGGGGCAGGCAGCATTAATCTCCAGAAGCAACGGGGGGAATAGGAGTGGAGAAAGGGGAGGGCATAATCAAGGAAATCGGATCGATGTGGACTCGGAGGATTACACCATCCTACTGTCTGCAGAAGAGTTGGCAGAGTAGTGCATGGATAATTTTCGGTGGTCGTTCAGACGACGAGTGTAAAATTGATTAGAACTAAGTTCTTCAATAGGCTAAGAAAACAAAAGGAAATTTTTTAATACCGGAAATGATCACAGAGAGGCAGTATTAATTTGAAAAACAAAAGGATTAACTGAAGATTATAACCTGGGAAAAAGAAAATGAAAGAGCTTTATATGCCACTTGTAGATAATAAAGTAATTCCTCCTGCTTAATAAGTAAGAAAACAATGAAAAAGTTCTTCAGTTTAATAGGACCATAGTGCGACATTCATAAAGGAAAGAGTTTAAGAGTTTTGTTGGATAAAAGAACAATATTCTGCCAAAAATTTCTCCTAATTCTAGTTATTATAGTAATTTCATTTGCAACATTATAAAATAGAAGCGATTGCCTGTTATTTTCGAGCACTGAAAACAAGCTAATAGTTAAAAATTAATAACGACGTTATAAAAACAGTGAGACAATGAAATTCGACCTGTTATTTTCCAGCCATCTTTTTTTTAAAAAAATACGTTTGGAATGAAGTTCTTTTATATAAGAATTATTTTATTATTATGCTTTCATAGTTTTTTGTTGTTGTTTAATTGACAAGAACTTATATAATTGAAAATCTTTATTCACCCGCTTCATTTTTCTTTTTCTACATGCAGTAAACCAACTCAATAGAAGAAATTTTCATATCTTATAAAATAGATGGTATAAATAAGTTTAAAAAGTTAAGCAATTCCTATAAGCCGTCTTTCTCTCATACTCGAAATAAAAACAACCGAGATCTGGTCGGTAATATTAATTGCAAATAAAATGGCATAAACACAAAAGATAAAATAAACTATGTTTTCCAGAATAAAGAGGAAATCGACAGCAATTTTGCAACTCGTTTAATACTGGAGGAAAAGCAATTCATCCGTTCTTTTCAGAGGAAACATCATTGTTTTATCCACGGACTTTATAATATTTTTTTAAAAATATAGTAACACACAACAGAAAAGTGGCTCAGTGTAGAAGAATGTAAGCGAAAAGTTTTAAAGACAAAGAGAGAATAAGCATTTAAATTTAATTTTACCAGAAGAACTCGACTTCAACAAATAACTAATCTGCTTTTTAAGAACACAATTGACAAATTAAAGCTATTTCGGAAGAAAAGAAATCTAACATTAAGTAAGTGCCAAGCATATAATATAAATAAATTCTATAAAAACAGTTTTAAAACACACTTTTATTAGTGAACTAAAAAGAAGAATTTTTTTTTATTTTAATTATTTTCTACTTTTTAGCCTAATTTATAAGCAATTATTATCATTAATATGGAATCTTGATATCACTGTTTTCTCAAATTCACTACCAGATGGCGTCACTCGCATGGATTCATAATTTATATAAATTAATCAATTAATTGACCATTAAGTTCTGAACATATTAAAACAGTG
The DNA here is from genome assembly GCA_013235015.1 of Araneus ventricosus. Lineage (NCBI taxonomy): Eukaryota > Metazoa > Arthropoda > Arachnida > Araneae > Araneidae > Araneus > Araneus ventricosus. Next base: position 36,046 of record BGPR01009896.1, on the reverse strand, counting down.
TATTGTTATCGAGCACGTACAAGTGTACAAAATTTCAAAATTACAGCACTACAAGAAAAGAGTAAAAAAATAGATTTAAAAATTCTATTTTTACAAACATAAAACACGTCAATTTAAATAAAAGTGTGTAAACAGAAATTTAAGAATAGCAATTTGATCAAATAAATACAACAAGCAAAAACTGCGATTATTTTCAAAAGAAAATATTTCGCTTCTAATAAATAAAAAATATTAACGTCACCATTGTCAAAATATTTCTAATACCTAAGGAAATAATAAGGGTAAAATAGAAACTCAGAGGAACATTACACGAACTACACGAAGACGAAATTTGTTTATACTGTGTAAATTTGCTTATACTGTATAATTCATCATTAAATACAAATTATCATTTCTTTATTACGAGTTTTCCTTCCTTTTGCTACTTATATCCTCGTAAGAACTATCTAAAACTATCTCTTTTTTCTCACAAGAAATATTACTAGAAAATCATTTAAGCATGAATTTTTATTAGACGAAGCAGTGCTTTACTTCAAAAAGTCACGCAAGTTTTAAGTTTCAAAGAAATAAACAAATCCTGTATTATCGAATTATTCTTATACATACTAGTTTATATAAAGCTACTAATTTAACTATCTGATATATGTACTAGTCAACACACAATGATTATCGACAAACACTGCAAAAAGAAAAACGGACAAATGATAAAATTCCATTGAGAGTACAGATTTCCGCCTCTCCAAGTGTCTACCATCCAAATATTTCTTCTTATGTAAAGGTTTCAGTCACTAGGACAAGAAAAATTTGACCTTTTTTTTTCTTGCAGTATTCGCTCCAAAAAGAATTTGCTGACGGCGCATTTTAAGCGAAAGTCTATTTTTACCATGGTCATATTTTTACTCTTTTCTGTTCTACTTTTCAAGAGCAACGAACTTATTAAAAGTGGATGAGCAAAAAAACAGGTGAAAGCTGTCAGCAATTTGTCATATGGGCATGCTAAAACCTATCACATGAATCAAATGTTTTTTTTTAATATACCAAATACAGTAAGATAAATTTTGTGATATCCACAACTAAAAGTTTATATGAAATCATACTCGAAAAGGTTTTACCAGCTGTTCTCATTTTCGGCACATTTCTTCTTTCTTGTAACAAATTTTGAATTCGACCGCCTAAGTTAAATTATACACGTAACAAGTGAATTCTTTCAACGGAACAGAAAGTAATTCCCTTTCATAATTTTTCAACCGACTTTTGACGAAAACAACTGCGGATGTCCACACTTTCTCTTAATTACAAAAGCCTTGAAATTTCTTAGTTCTTACGTATGTTATGTAGTGAAATTCAGAAGTAAAAACTGAACGGATCAGTTGAGTTGTAGCATTTTTAAAAATTTCTTTTTTGGATGTAGCGAACTTTTATGAGTTTCTGGTTTTATTTGCAAACCCAATGCATCATTTTATCCATTAATGTGAAATTGCAGAATTTTTTTTACACAAGACAAAATATTTTTTGGGAAGGTTTAAAACTCGTTAATTTCGCACTGCTATGTATACAAAATATTTTTTGGGAAGGATTAAAACTCGTTAATTTCGCACTGCTATGTATACCCATAGATGAGACCTGTAATATAAAAGGACTGTTTTGTTATTATTTTACATAAAGGGGTTTACAGGGGAATACTGAAGCTCTTTTACGATTTAAAGTCCCACTTTAAAACTGTCTCGAGAAGTATCAGGGACGGACCTCGTAATTTTCAGCCACAAGCAGATAATGAGAACGACATCTCAGCAGGCACTCCACTCTTGAAACGCCCAAATCACAAAATTATAGGATCCATTCCACAATACCGGCATAATGCTTCAAATTGTCTCCTCTAGACTCTCTCATATACTCCCTAACAAAGGTGTCAACAACGATCCCCCCCGCATAAAAATTTCAAAAGATCCAAAACGCCACGAGAACTCGGATTATTTATATTACCCTCACAGACAGCGGCAACTCGTAAAGCCAAGAAAAAAAGAGAAAATAAAATGCGCCAAGCGGGAGTAAAATGCGCAAAGCGGAAGTGAAATGCGCCAAACGGGTGGTGCCAATCAGCAATATGACCTTGCGTCCGATTGAAACGAAAATTATACATAATACCAATTTTTATTTATGTAAGTCATTGCGTTTATAGTTATGGTGTTCACATGCATGCGAATATGCAGACCAACAGACAGTCAACCCTCTGACGGATTTGGTTCAAAATTTGATAGGACCTACATTCCTGGTGATAAAACTGAACCAAATTTTATCCATCGAGCTATTTAAGTTTTTGAGTTATCGTGTTCTCATGAACACGGACAGATTTTGTCCAAAATTTGATAAAAAACCTACAAATTACGTATAAAGATCTCATACCAAATTTTATCAATCTATAGCTCAAACCATTTTCGAGTTATTGTGTTCAGAGACAAACCGACTGACAAATATAATTCCAAAATTCTATTTTTCGGACTCATGGAGTTCTAAAAACGTGGAGATTCATCAAAATCTCGAGTTCGAATTTTTTGGCGATTATAATTCTCTTTGTATATGAGAAAATAGTAACAAACCAACGGCTCCGTGAGCCAGCATGTGTTTTGTCTAAGTAAAATACGAGCCCCCGCCCTGATCGATAGCTTCCTGATAAATAAAAACATGAAGTCTCATCCGAAGTGTACAAGCATGGCTGCAAACGAGGAATCAATTTTTATAAGATCATTACAAAACCATTCCAATCGTCATCCATCAGCATAAAACCAATTATTTTCATTTTAACTTGCCGCCGGGGCTCTCTCAATATGCAGATGAACGATTCTTCTCGCATAAATTTGGAAACAATTTTTACCTTAAATGGCTTCCAGAGATTTCGGAGGGCCTTAATGGTTTATCTCGAAGGGAGAAATCGGGATATTCAAACACAGGAAACGATGCACCTGCATAGTGTAATGTTGAAAGATGCGCTTTTCGTTCGAATGATTTAACGCATGACAAAAATTTCAATTACAGACGTTATTGATGGAAATCAGTAAATTTAATTTGTGATTTAATACACATGATGACGATTTTGCAACCTATAAATGATGCTATCCTTTGATAACAAGAATCATCTAAGCCAGAGATTCCCAACCTTTTTTCACTCGCGTACCTTTGATTAGTCTTTTCATTTTTGAGTATCCGCCTATTGTTATATCCTTCCCCCAAGCATCCCTCAGTACAAAAAAGTTTTTATTAATAACACCAAGATCTAAGGTTAGTTTAAGAGCCAAACGATTCTAATGAACTTAATAAAATTTGTAGGAATGATGTTTGATTTTAAATTTTATTCCATTCTTTAAACTTTCATTTTACTTCAACGTCAAAACAAATGAAAATAGCATTAAAATAACTTCGCGCATTTTCTTATGATGAGAGCTAACAATGACTCAATTACTAGATATTAATCTACTTCTTTCTTTTTCTTATTTCGTGAACAGAGGCTTTCGGACTAGTATAATTTTCACTATTCGTTATTATATAGATTTTTTTTATCAGATTATTAATGACAATTAAATATTCATCTCTATTATTGCAGATTTTTTAATTCTGTTATATTGAGAAAAAATGAGGTTTTTAAATATCCTAGAATCTAAATTGAATGGAAACAACCGAGAGTTTTTACTTTAAAATCAAATTCATGTTTTTTATCAAACAAATCCAATAAAATCTTTTCTCCATAAATCTCAATTTTAATATAATATCCAAATAAGTTCCTTTATTCTGATTTATGTTAGTTTTATTCAGTTTTAACTCCTCAGGATAACAATTAATAATTTCGTCCAAATTATCCGTGTTCAGTAAAAGCAAATCGTCAATACATCCAAAACCGTAAATTAAATTATGTCTAATAATTTTATTTTCATAAAAGTGCAGGAAAATATTTGCTACTGCACTAGAGGACACTAAACTACTAAACACTACTAAACTACAGGATACCCAGTGGTATTCTTGTAGTTTGCCCATAAAAGTTTATCCCATTGAATAGGTAATTCGTCAAAATATTGAATTTAGAAAGTTCAACACAATCTGTTATTGGAATAATGGACCCATTCAAATATTCGTCGTAAATAAATGAGTAGACTTCTATTAATTTACCGTGTGGTAAATTCATGTAAATATTTTCGAAATCGAAAGCTAAATTATTTAATCTTTATAAGAATTCTTGTTTTTATTTGGATGTTACATAGTTGTATGCGAACTTACGCTTGCTTTCAGTTCCGGAATTTGCTTTTGTTTGAATGATATGATTCTCTCAAGTTATCCGAGAAGAAATACAATCTGAGTAGAAAAATAAATCTGGAAAAGAAACAGACACCAGCACATCTCGAAGGATCCTACAGTGGATTGGCCTGTTTTGTAACCCTACGCACTTATAGTACATACGCTTGATAATGCATAAAAATAGAGTGAAGATTTTACACAGCACAAATCTCCTATATTTTCCCTAATAGGCAGTTTTTTTCACTGGCACTCTATCTGGGGCACTATGAGAGTTAGAGCAAAAATCCAGTTTCGGTTTATTTTCCCTTTTCTCTTCTACGCATAGTTGATACATTCTGTTAAATATAGTTATTTCTGAAATTTTATTGAAATGTTTCAAATCTAGATAAATTTCGTAAGTATTTTTTAGTAAATTATAATGGAGATTCTGACAAAAGCACAAACTGCGAATCATTTCCCAACCACAAAACTCAAGTAAAAAAACTCCGCTTGGAGACCTGATTCACAGTTTAAGACGTCATGCCCTAAACACGATTATTTTTAAATCTATCTAATCAAATGGTAGCTTAATCTCTATAAAGTATGAAATATTTCAAAAGGTTTTTATATAATTTTTGCTCTAACTCTCATGTTTTTCCACATTTAGTGCCCGTGAAATTCGAGTAACCTTAAATTTTCCAAAAAGCGAAAGAAAAGATTATATCCCAAGAAAAATTCGAATATTTGTTTTGGAATACGTCCAAGAATAGCCACTTTGTCACCTTATCCACACAAAAAATTTCCCAGTAACCAGAATCTTTTTTTTTTTTTTTTTAATCAGATGGTAGGTTTGACGTAGTGTTGGCCGGGGTGAAATACGATCGTCCTTCCACCCTGGGCGGGCAGAAATGGGTAACAGTCCGTCTTGTGTGTGGCGGGGGTGGATTTCAATCACAGGCTTCGCTTCACTTGATTGACATCGAACGGTCTTGCCCTCCGCCGATGAATCTTAAGACCCAGAAGAGGGGACGAGCTTTAAAACAGCAATGTAATAACAATTTTGGAGTTTCTGCTGTTTGAGACTTGGTTATCTTTTGAGAGGTTTTCTGATCTGTATCATAGACAACCTCGGCAAAATTTACAATGTTATACCTATGCGTAATAAATCCATTTTTTAATCGTCTCTTCAAAGTAAAACTATTATAACTAACTTTCACGGTCTTAAATCGATTGCCTGGTTTCAATGAGCGATGCGACCTTCTTCAAAACGCAGAATTAGCTAATTTCGTATCTATTGAATCCCAAATTAAATGTTTTACCAATTTGGAAGTTATAAGAAGTACCGTCACTAATTTGACAGCCTCTTTCTACGATTTGACGTTCACCGGTCATACAGTAGTTTCTCAGTAATACGACAAGACATTAGACCAGAAAACAGCCGGATTAACGAAAGGGCCGGAATAGTGGAGGTTTATTTATAGAACAGCATTTTAACAGCAAAACCTACGTTTATTGTATAAATTAATTATTGCATATAATGTGAAAAATACTGCCTTGTACCTGAAATTACGTTTTATTTTGAAATTTGTTTTTTTGTGATAGTAACTAGGGGACAGTGGCGGCTCGACAGCTCCAAAACAAGCAGTTCTTCGAAAGTTGTATAGACATAAAGTTGTATTTCCCAAGTTATAGGAAATTTTGTGCTGATTACTTTGGCATGTAATCATGATATAGTAAAAATTGATAGTTTTTGAGTTACAAGCAAAAAAAATTGGGGATTTTTTTTGTTATATTTTTTGGCTATAACAAAAATTATTGGTGGCAAACCTCAGATCCGTAACCAGCACCTGAAAAGACAGAAAGAAGCAAACAATTACAACTCCTCCAGAACTGAATTTAAAAAAATACTTAACGACTGAATTACCGCGAAAAAGCGAAAAAAAAAAAGCCAAATGAGGAAGCCGCGCCAATCATGAGCTGCTCCGGAGTACAGCTCAAATGAATGCAATTTCAAGTGGAGAAAGGGTTGCTTTTCTACCGCTTCGCGTTGCTCATTACGTTAATTGCATATCCTGGGAGGGGGCAAAATTTTCTGCAGCTCTGGTCTGTCTCTCTCTCAATTCTTGATTGATTTTCCGTCTTCCTTTTACATTTTTTATGACTTTTTTGCCATTTACGTTGATTACTGGATTCTTACAGTGGAAAAGTAAGCCAATTAGAATAAAAAGGAAAATACAACCTTTTAAAATAATTTCAGGGGGCACTGCAGCTATTATGGACGAGCCGCCACTGCTCGAGGAGTAGGTGTAATTATTTTCCCACAGATATAGCTCAGTGAATCTTCCAACATTATTTCCCATATATGCATATTTTTCCTGCAGAACGCTTTATTTAAATTATTAATACAGTCGACGCTCGTTGTAACGACCACACATTATAAAGACCACTCCATTATAACGACCAGTGATAAAATCCCCAACTGTGTTTCCCTATGCACTCTATGTTATTTTACTTCTGGTATAACGACCATCCAGTGTCGTCTAACCCCAATACAAAGTCAGAATTCAGAGGACACTCTTCCCAGTATTTTCCCCCAAAAGAACATGTTTCTAAGCTTAAATGACCTTGATTATAGTATTGCCTAGCTTCGAAGATATAGAATCTTAAAATTACCATTCACCACAGCGCGGAAATTAGAACAGCCTAGTATAAAAAATGTTTCAAGTGCTATTGAGACTTTAAAATGTTTTTTTTGAAAGGTAAGAAAATACAGAGCATTATTTATCATCTTTAACTGAAATGGAAAATTATAGTTTGCAAAAATCACATATGCAGAAAAGACAAACAACCATTTCTGATTTTTTCTTTAGAAAATAAATGTTTTGAAAGTATATAACACCCTTTATTTTCTACTTTAAAATCTTTTTAGAAATATATTTTTAATTGATAAAATTTTATTTTTAATGCAAATGATAAAAATAATTTGAGTATTTAGTTGGAATCTCTTTAAAAATCGCCTATTTTTACAGAACTGCTGAGCGTTCATGTGTACATTTTAAAAAAAATTATATCCACTATAGCGACCACTCATTATAAAGACCTTTTGCTGTGGGACGCAGAGGGTCGTTATAACAAGCGTCGACTGAAGCTGGAAAAATAACACACAACACGCGTCAGTTTTCACATGAATTCATTGGCCCAAAGTGTGCAAACAAACGCTTTTAAAATTAAGTTTACTTAGACTCTTAAGTTTATTCTTCGCGCACAAGCTCGATCAAAAATAGCCGTATCGAAACCCTCAGCTTTTTAGAAATCTGTCGCTAAATTAATAAATTATGCTTCCATCAAAGGTGCCGCCTGACCATCTGTTGTGTTCCACTATTCAGTGTCGGGAGAGCTGCTATTTTTACAAGAAAAACTTTCAGCTGGATGATCAGCTTTTTTTCTCTCCCTCTTACTTGCACGTGTACTCTGCTGCGAAAACTTCGTTAATGTTTTATGTCTTAATGGCTTCTTATTAAATTTTCTCTTGCACTTAATTTAATAAATTTTCTTTATTTTTTAATTTAATTTGCTTGAAGCAGCGGTCAAAGTATGCTAATCATTTTAACTGCGGTAAAAATCTTAAGGCGCCCTATTTTTAAACGATCCTTATAGTAAAAAGTTAATCGATTCGCTTTCGTATATGGAAGTAGCTTTCAAAATTAATGTTAAGGTTTTCCTCAGCTTAGCTTTAACCGAACGTAGAGAAGCAAACTAATTTTAGATGGCAAGTAATGAATCTGAAACATTAAAATTCCCATGAAATATTTGCTTTGCAGTGGTTAATTTTTTTTTAAGAAAAGAAAGGTTCTTAAGATTTTATATGAATAATTTATGGATTTATATCCCAAGGTATGCTTGAAGAGATTAAATAGATAGCCTTTCCAATAAAATACATTTTAATTTCATAAACTATCTTAAACTTCAAATAAGAAGCTTATCTTTGAAACTAAAGAAAATATAGAATTTGCGCAAAAATTTAAAAGGTAGTGAAAACTTTTTTTATTATCCTGATTGTATTAGTTTTCTTACATAGTATTGCGATTTTTGTAATAGTATAAGATTTAGAAATTTCCAATATTTAATTTGTACATATTTACATCAATAAAAAATTCTTGATTCTTTGTAAGCTTTTGAATTAGTAGGAAACGCGTTTGAGTAATTTATTGTCTCATAATGAAAACACATGTTTCATTCTAAAAGCGATAATTCAACACTTAAATACGAAAGATGTTTCAGTACTATTCTTTCTTTTCACGTTTATAATTCAATGCTAAACGATTATTATTTGCATTTCAAAGAAGTTCTTTTATTTTAAAAAGTCGAATGTGCCAAACTGACTGCAATCTAGTAAACACGTTTACCATCTCAGTGCCTCATTTATAACTAAAAACTCCCTCTTTATAGATATTTCTGCTGTTTAATTCCATATATTTATTCCGATTTTTATTTTCTGAATTTGTAAGAATTGCAAAACACTAGTGTTTAAGTACGAAATCTTGATTTCAAAATTTTTCACAAGCTGCTATTTAGGTCTGTTTTCTCTCAATAGAATTACAGTACTGTTACTTTCACTCTCAAAATAGAATTATTGTAATCCATTCTTGCGCAATGTTTTAAATTTAAAACCACGGATAGACTGACCGATAGACAGCGAAGAACTTGGGGGAATTGGTCCAAAATTTTATACAGATTCTAAAACTCTGATGAAAAAAATCTATACTTATAAAAGGCAATGTTTGTGTGTGTGCGAGTGATGTCCGGATGAATCTATCGCACTTACATCCATGAAATTTGGCACACAGGTAGTCGTAATGGTGACTCAATGCACCTCGAAGATCGGAATTTTAAAATGCAATCTAGAAATATTGTATTCAATGTTTTGTGTTTTGGGTAATTTTCGGCACGTTTACGGTTGTAGTATCTTTTCTAATGACAATTGAAAAACAATCGATGCACCATTGGATAGAATAAACAATTTTCTTTCTAATTAAATTTGTTCTGAGCTTCAAACGTAATTTACTGAATTTTGAGAAATTTTTAAAAAAATAGCCAGTTTTGCCGACAAAATTTTGTGTTCGTATTTAAATTTACTGCATCAACCGTTCTAATAACGTTATCTCTCATTTTTTTTGAGGTAATGAATTGAATATACTCCCTGATTTAAAACAAGAACGGTTAAAATATCTTACAGAATATTAAGTAATTTTTTTCTGAACTGTTAAAATATTTTTTCGCTGCATTTTTTCCCTTCTCGATTCTTCGTAACCAAGGTCGCGGTGTTTCATTCCCAGCATGCATTTCGTCGAAACCACGTGACGTCATTATCGCTTTGCTTTCAACAAGATTTTGAAGTACGATCGTAGTGCCTGTCGTCGCACCGACAGATCATGGTTTTAATTTGTGTGTTTTTATACTTTTTGATGGTCGATGTAAAGGCTGATATCTTAAGTTTCAGAATACATGTTTTTCTTGCGTGTACTTTCGCTGAAACTGAAAAAAATGATATATGACCTCAAGGAGCTATTTACACAATGTGGCTTCAAAGTTTAAACCTGAAGCTGAAGATTGCAAGCTTTAAAAAAAATTTTGTTGAAATTCAGGACGTCACGGGCAACGCCGTGAGGGTACTGCTAGTTATGTTATAAATTTAAATGTCATCAACACAGCTTGCCGTTTTGGAGTTATCGTATTTACATACATACGGACAGATGACATCTGACATAGACCCTTAAGTCAGAAATTCGATAAAAAGTCTGCAGTTGGTGTTAAGGCCACATACAAAAGTTAACTCATACTAGCTGTGTAGCCCGGCGTTGCACGGGCTATCACGAATAATAGGTTATTCCTGGGCGGACAGAAGTGATGTCACGCCAGACCTTGGGATCCATATATTTTCATATGCCCCGCCTCCGTTTTTCTCGACAATCAACAAATATTGTCACTTTCCCTAACAAATATTACGAAGTTAAACACTTACATACAAAAAAAGAAAAAAAGCAAAAAAACGATTTTTTTCCCATTGTTAATAAATCCAAACACAGAAGCTCTCTCAAAATGAAATACCAGCTTCCGTTAACTCAATTAAAAAATGCAACACCGGATGCGAAAACTAATAATAGGGGAAAAAAGAATCCACCGTGAATGAATTCACCATGCTGCCAATAGATGGCAGCTCGTCAATTCATTCATTTTCACGTTTTTAATTAATATCTTTTTAACTCATTACAATTTCGGAATTTAAATAGTCGAAATGGATTCCTTGGATTATTTTCCATCTTTTGGTACTTACGGCTAGTTTCAGGATTCAGTGGTTTGTGAGAAGATAGAAGTACATAGATACATATGTTTGTTTACCTTCGAATTTTAATAGTATAGATAGCTCATTTCGCTTTAGAGTTTCTGTTTCATAGACTTACATCATTTAAAAAGTTCTTTTTTCCGATCCAGCGTGTTTTCTGCCCAGGGTGGTCTAAAACGTAGAGATTCATCGAAATCTCTCGGTCGAATTTTTTTGACGATTACAATACTTCCACTTCATTTTTCTTATACGAGAAAGTAAAAAATCAAACTCTTATAATTAATACTTAACTCTCATAATTAATACTAATTAAATCTATATAATTATTACCTAGACGGTTTCGAACAACATTAAGACTTACATCAGGAAATTAACCCAAAAGGCATCAACAATATATTAATCATTCACAGAAATCCCCGCAAATAAATCAGCATCCATTTTCCATTACACCATCTTCGCGGGAGCCATCGCGATCGGCAAAAAACAAATTTCCGCCTAAGTATCCTAAAAGAGGAAATAACGGATAATGATAAAGCTTTTCAAATATTACGTAAACAATCACGCGATGGCTTTTCGATCCTCTTTAAAGACGCAGTTTAAATGAAATATTCATGGCACCTAAATCAAGAGGGCAATTAAAGCGTTAAAAGAAAATTAAAAGAGAGCGTTCTGGCACCTCCCCTCTATTCATCAAACTTGTTAATCACGAACACTCGGAACAAACTAATAAAGATGATTTAAGAGATTTTGCTTCGGCGCGGCAAAAAGAACAATTTAAATACATGATTCGACGCTTTGGCATATTTATTGATGAAACGCTGTAATCCACAAAGCAATGAAAAGAGTTACTTCTATTTGTCAAATTCATGAGCTTCATTATTTTCAGGTCCTTCCAAACAAATACATTTCAATTTATCGCATTAGAAATACAGAAAGAGAAATTACTGTAATCGTCAAATAATTAATGTAATCTCGAGATTTTTATGAATCTCCACATTTTGGACATCAATGATAACTCCGAAAAAGAAACATTTTTGGCATTATATCTGTCTGTGGACACAATAACTCAAAAAAGCAACGAACTATATGTATGAAATTTAGTAACATGTCTTTACACCAAAATTGTACATTTCAGTCAAATTTTGAACGATATGCGTCTCCATGAAGTTTGTTTACCAATCCAACTGCATGTTTACCCTTAAAAGCCCGCTTTTTTAAAAATTGATTTTAATATGCATGTTGACTTTCATTTATTGAATAAAACATGGGAAAAATACTTTTCAAAAATCCTAGTTTGTTTTAAGTATGGTTTATGGCTAAAAAACAGTTTGTTACCAACTAACAACACCGGGCTTCATTTCAGAAAAAAAAAATTCCATATTATAAAATTCTATAATGTCAAACACAGATGAATTTAAACCCTTTCAGGCACAAGGCATTAAATTTTTTTTAATATGAAGAAAAAACATCATGAATGAGCTTAGTTAATTGTTTAGACATACAATTTACAAAAAAAAAAAACTCTTTCCGGGGAGGGGTCGTTGTCCCTCTTTGGGGACACACCCTCATATGAAGATCCCTTTGGACACAGCCATCTTGATACGCTCAAAAATTAATGTTAAATCTTACAAAATCATAAATTAAAACTTCAAAAATATTGGAGGAAAATTGTCGAGTAAATTTGCTAAAATTGTAAAGGTCAAGAAATCAAAAAAATTCCCATCTCCGAGTTCAGAAATTTAGGCATTTTAAATTTATAATTTTTCCGAAATGAAAGCGAAATTTCATTGTGCTGCCATCTACATTCTAAAAAGAGAATTATCAGCTGCCTTTACCAGCAATTTTCCGGGTTTCAAATTGGAAACGAATTTTTTTTAGAAAATTTTAAAGTTGGTGTCCTCTTTTGCGACCACTGTAC
>BGPR01009896.1:0-23512 GCA_013235015.1 Araneus ventricosus | reverse complement strand
AAAAAATCTTTTAAGAGGTTACAAAGACAATTAATTCTTTTCATTGACAGTTCTTGAAGCGCCATTTCGAAGGTACTTGATACCTCCAAATGAACGGATTCTTTCTTTCTAACGAACGGAAGAAATGTCCCATTGAATCGGTTCACGGTTCATGTGTTTCCTTTCAAAGTACGTCTCGATTAATTTTCAGGACTGTTAAGTTTTTAAGGAGGCAGCTCTGGAAATCCGAGAAAAGAGAAGAGGAGGATGCAGATAATGGAGGTAAAGCACGCGATTAAAAATTTCTTTGGCCCAGATTATTCCCGGGAGTTGCCTTTGTGGTGTTAATGGTGGAAGAGTTATCGCTGTTTAAAACGCAAATAAAAAGGTAGTGTTATTTTAATGATGATTTGATCTTTTTTTCGTTCTAATAGAAACATACGACGAGTCTGAAAGTAATGATAGAAAAATTGTTTCTGATTCATGATCTTTTCCTATTTCATCGTTCGAAACCACCATCTTATTTGAATATATGAGAATATTAAAAAAGAAGAAAACCAGTGGTATTTATAATTCTAATGAAAATTCGAAAGGTGAAGTTGTGATATAGTGAAACTGCTCTCCTTTTCAAGGAAAACTGGACGCTTCTGAAAAGTTTTATGTTTGTGAGTAAAAAAAAAATATTTAAACAAGTCGTATTTCTTTATTTGTGATAAAATAAATTTTAAAAATCCTCGACAGGAAAAAGTACTACCACTGTCCCATAATAATAGTAGCAAGTGAATATTTAAACGGGAATGATTGGCGAATGCAGCTGTAAGTTATGTTGTAGCGCAAAATTGCGAAGCCTTCAATCAAAATCAATGTTTCATGACATCTGTCATTTATTTTGACACATCTTTCAATTTTTAGGTTAACCTAATTATTACGAATTATAACTATTTTTTTAATTTCGTCAGCTGATCGAAATTAATTGTTTTATTTCAGTTGGATATCAACCCATTGTAAAAGTAAGATGTAAAAAAGAGTTTTCAAGCAAAGGTCGAGTTGCGATTCTCCAATTCTTGATGCATCAAAAGAAAAAACGAAAAGTTACAGAAAGGTGCAATTACGTTAGCTGACAAATAATTTAATAAGTGCAACAGAAAGACATATGACGGATGAAACTATCTGAACACTCAAAATAAAAATAGGAGTAATATTTTTAATTTATTGTTTAATTTAATCTAGTTTTTTGATAATAAATGTTGCGTTCTATATTTTCTTTTGCTACTATTATTATTATGAGACAAATTAATTTCATGAACTGATATTTCTATTATGGGGCAGAGGTAGTACGTTATTAGTACGGTGTTTTTTAAATTTTTTTTAAAGATACAATTTGAGATCGCTCGGATCTTTCAGCTTTTTCAGAGGTAAGATTTTTTTTATTATTATTAGTTTACGATTGGAAAAGTAAATCCATAATCATTCCATTAGTAGTTGTTGAGGAATGGGCAATAATATAATCTATTTTTCCCACAGCCTGTTGAGCTGAAAGTTTCATTTTGTAATATTCGCAACTCATATCGGCAGCTTCTTTTTGTCAGAGTTTGAATCTGCGCCTGACAAGCACAAATGAACTCTTGAATGCACACCCGTAACGGTCAGTGTCAGGCTAGTTCATATTTCTCTCCACATAGGGGAAGGAGTGATTAATTTTCACCCGATTTCCGGTTTTGTTTTCGAGTCTTATGCATTTTTACTTCTGTCGTTCTCCCCTTTTCTCTTAATAAAAGGTCAAGGTCAGACAGAGGTAAGGAATATACTTAACTGAAGTTGGATGGGAGACCAACCAGGCAGCTCAGTGGTTTGAGTGGCCGTTAATAGAGATTATTTTAGCACTATGTCCAAAAATCCCGTGCCAAACAATAGTGGCCGTTGAGAGGGGTAACCGCGATTCAGGCAGTTACCCTGAATGTCAGGGCTTTTTAGAGAAGTTTCACTGTATATTATTAAATGTTGTCTATCAGAACAGAATTGGTTGCCAATCGAAGTTATCTCTACATTACAATACAGATCCCTTCTATTCAATTTATTATCATATCAATATAACATTAATGAAGCACAAAATTCTTACAATATCATTTTCTGCACATATACTTACGCTTCCGTAGCATAACACTTTAAGTATCATGTAAATCTTCAGAAAGCGAAACTAAACACCTATTTCTATAAAATACTTACTTGACTACATGATTTATCTCTAAAGCTCCCAATTAACAGATTAGCTTTGGTGGTAAATTCAAAATTTCATTTATGATAACATCAGATAAGGTTCCATATAATGTATGCACTTTGTACACAAATGTGAAACGGAATAAGTTTTATAAAGAAATTTGACAATGCATAAAATATTTACATCTAATGGCTAAATTAAAACTATTTTTAAACATATTAAGAAACGGAATCGCAAGCTGCGGTTGGTATGTTGAGCACAAGAACGGTATTTTTCCTTTAAATAGAAACAAATTTTAATTTAAAAAAACGCGCGAATTATCATTTTCAATGCAGGCCGCATTTCTAAAGCAAATGCGAGTACGAAAGAAATGCTTTTCAAGGTTCCATTGTGAACCTAAATCTAATGAGTTGAAAATAATTTCGCGTGTCTTTAAAAACATTTTATAGTTCTGTGCAAAGTTACACTACAGAAATGCAAGGTTTTAGAATTGAGAAATTCAAACCACTGTTATTGGTTGAACTTTTATAGGAATCCTTCTTAATTTGGGTTTTTATATCTAGCAATCTCATTAGAAATGCATAATAGTGTATTTGAAAAAGGAATAAAAGGGAAAAAATGCTTCATGAATGTTGTATAATGGTGTGAAAATCACATTTAGTTCAGTTTTAGGAAATGGAGAAAGTTTCAGAAGCAACATACAATTTACCAAATATAATAATAAATGATAGCTAGTCCTAAGCTTTAGTTCATTTCAAATAAACGATTAAAATTATTTTATACTCAATACCTTGGTTAAATCAGAAAATGTCAAAATGTTTGCATGAATTAATTCATTTCAAACTAACAAAATTCTACTTTAGTTTGTTTAAAACAAGACAAAAACAATCAGTATCATTGTTGAACTTCACAAAAGCTATTGTCTAATTACGATACAATTTTTTTCTTCAATCGGTGATAAACCACAGTTTCAATGACCTCAACTTTTCTCGCGTAATTACACTTAGTTTCCAAAATTCTTATTGATTTATTCCCAGGTCAAAAATATTCATCAATATCTGGCAAAGCTCCAAGCAAGAACGCCAAAACAACATTCATATTTTAAATAACCGTGGGGAAGCACAAGCTCCATGAATGAATTTCCAGAAAACGCTATAAACTGGAGAAAATATAATCTAGCTATAAAGCATCAACATCCTACAACAATTAAAATTCATTATATAGCGATACATTTTTATATAATACGCCAGTATACGAAAGTTATAAGAGGATAAAACGCTCAAGAGTAGATTTAAAAATTTGCCAGGAAAAAATTGTTATGAAAATTTAGATTTGTTAAAATTATACTTAAATGAAAATAAAACGAGAAGTTGATTTTTTTTTATATTAAGAATGTAACCATCCACAAGAAAAAAAATTTGAAAAGATATTTCATTCGAAATAGGAAAACGGCGTGATCTGAAAAATATAACTGGTTATATTTTATTTAACATAATATTCCCTGGCATTAGTGTAATAATATAATGTTACTACCTACTAAACAGATTACTCGCAGGTATTCCTATTTATGAGTGCAACCATCAAGACGCAAAAAAGATAGATATTGAAATGGTATTCCATTGGACAAAGGGAAGATGGTGTCGCCTGAGAAATAAAACTAGATACATTTTACTTAAAAAAATACTCCTTGACATAATGTAAATAAATGCACATTTTCTACATTGTAACTATAAACTAATCAAATTACTCTTAGGTATTCCTATTATGAGTGCAACCATTAACACGCAAAATGATATATTTTGGAAAGGTATTTTATTCGAAACCAGAAAGATACTGTCATCTGAGAAAAGTAACTAGTTACCTTTTCACTTAAAGAATATTCTCTCAAATTGTGTAACTGCATGCACACTTCCTACACTGTAATATCTACTAAACAAATTACTCACAGGTATTCCTTGGCGCTGTTGACTGCTAGTGTTGTTGTTATTATTGTTTCCAGAACCTACGGTGTTGAGGGTGTTGGTGGACCCCGATTTCTTCCGGAGGGGGGACATGAGCACCTGGTAGAGGAGGGACTTGCGCCTCCGGGACCGCCGGTTGGGGGGAGTTGTGGCCGACCCCGAGATGCCCCCTCCTCCAGAGGAGTCAGTCGATGAGGAGGAGGAACTGGACAGGGACGGAGGATGAGGAAGATGCTGAGGATGCATAGAGGGTTTTGGTTGCTGCTGAGGAAAACGCTGGGGCGGTCCCTGCTGCTGTTGTAGTTGCTGCTGCTGTTGTTGTAATTGCTGCTGCTGTTGTTGTAGTTGCTGCTGTTGATTAGGTTGGTGCGGATCACGGAACTGAACTACGCCTTGGAACATGTTTTGTCCCGCTGGTCGCATCAGACTGCTTAATCCAAGAGAATTGTTGAATCGACAAATGTAGAAGAGAGTTACGTTAGCTATCCAAATAGTGATTGTTTACATTAGGAATGATTCGTATACATCCAAAAATGTTGGCCGAAATTCATTTCCTATTATTCTTCGAGGTAAGCAGATGACACTCATTTTCCAAGACAGAAATTGGAATGTGCTATTTCGAGGATGTTCGACATCCACAAACATATAGGATCTTGTAACCCAAATTAAGAGTATTCACAAGCAGAACGTTTAATATTCTTTCAGTAGGGCAAGATTAAAAGGACTGATAAATTTTCGTCAATGATTCTTCAATGTAAACAAAATACACATAAGGTCAGGAGATATTTATATCTAATGAAATCCAGATTGTACGACGATCTCAATGAATTAAAACTGCCGAACAGAATGTAATTTATACTCTTTCACGAACACTGAAAAAGGTATCAGGCAGAAATACTTCGTGCGGTAGCTCTTCCAAATTAAACAAGTGATGTACACGGTTTTTGAGACCGATCGGAATGTGTTATCCAACAGAATCTTGAAACGTGTCACGTTCACAGATGCAGAGAAGGTTACAGAGATTCACACTTCTTTATGTAATTCGGCATGCAGAATACAGGGAGCGTTGTGTGACTGAAATATTTCCTTGGCTAGCTTTCCAAGGTACACAAGCGACACAGACTGCTCCCAAGAGAAACATTTTACGAGTTTGCAGAGTAGTATTTCGATGACAAGAACATGCAGTGAAACAAGCACAGAGAATTTTTTTTCTTTTGAAAAAAATAAGGGTTAGATCGTTGCTACCAAAGTATTGCTTATTTGAAATTTTTTGATGTTTATTTCATATTGTGGGCAAAGAAAACAATGCAAATTTAAAAGCAATGACTAAGCATCGTGGTACTAACTCATCAAAACCACAAATATTAATCGTCTTTTGGGACAGAGAACTTTCGTTTTAGTGCATTTGTTGGGCTGGTTACCGAACTGCATTTTGGAAAACATTTAGACACGTTTAAAGAAAAACCACCAACAACCACTTCTTAAAACAGAATAGGAATTTTTGATTTCCTTTAAAATATTTAATTATTTAATCCATTTTATAACACCAACGCGCAGTGCATTTCCTTGCAACGTTTAGAACTCGCACACCATGCAATCCTTTCAGCACAATCACAAGGGCACACGAAGGAAGCGTTCCGAGATTTCGCGGACCCCTACGGGAACTCATACCACGTCCCCGGGGGTCCTGGCACGCACACCTTGCACAGATCACCGAGCTGGCAAACGATATCCAACTAATCCAAGGATAAGGGGGTCGGCGTGCTCATGCACGACTTTTTAATTCGTGGCACCCCATCACACCATCCTCTGTGCCAAACGACGGCGCTTTTCGGTCATGCACTCTGACAAGAAGGGAGATTCTCTCTCTTCTGGTTGTCAAGACGACGGGCGAGAATAGGGGGTGGCACCCTGCGCATTGCGCAGGGGAAGGGTCAATTCGATCGCTTGGCGCAGGGTGGATTGAGTGTAGCGAAAGGGAGAAGAAATGCGAGGTGCGATGTTATTTTATCGTAAATAAACGAATTATACTCACAGGAAGAACGCCGTTGCACGACTCTCCTGTCGGTGTTGAATGTTATTTTTAGAAATGTGAGAAGGGATGCGAGTGCATGGGTTTTCTGATGTAAAAAGAGAGGTCGAGGAATGAAAGTCATAACCTTTTATTTTGAGTTAGTAGCAAGGTGCAGGCAATGGAATGGATTTGATTGCGAGATATTCCTATGTTATGATTTTTGGAAGCACTCTCAACTCTTCTGTAGCATGGATTCATTAACACTATGCAAAAATTACGACAGCCCTCCCCAAATATAGCATTTTGATAAATAGGTTTTCATAGAGAACTGTTAATAAATTTAGACGTTTCAAGTCACACCGGTTTGATTGTGCTAAGCGCGTAAGCTTTGATTAGCGCGGTTTTGATTCAATGATGTAAGCTTGTTATTGAAGGTCTGAATCTAGAGCATCCAGGTAAATATTACAAGATCAAGAAAGGCGCGTTTTCCTACGAAATGTTTATGGTATTGAAAAACTAAACAGGACAATAATTTGGAAAAACTGTATTTGATGATGCTGAGAAAATGTCATAACATTTTGGAAAGATTTTGTCGGCTAAATATTGTATCATGCATTTTTAATGAACTTAATGCAGGGGGATTAAAGACTAGGAGAATACCAGTTTCCACGGGATTAAAGGTAGCTTTGAAAAGGATTTTTCCCTTATTTTATTAATATTATTAGACTCAATTATTCTCGAAACTACCCAAATTCCTTTCCTGTTAACCAAATGTGAAAACCGAGTTCAGATGGGATGATGTAAGGTCATTTTCAGATCATCCAATATTCACCTTCTCGGGTTCAGTAAGAAAAAAATTCTCACGAAATTGTCATTTCAATGTTTAGAGTGAAGGATGAGATTTCATTTTCAATAACAATCTCAACTGTTTCATCAGTCATTATTAGTAATGTATCACTTCAATAGATAACAGTTATCTGTTTCCATGTTAATACCTGCAATTACAAATTAGCTATATAGAACTACTGTCATGTCGGAAATGCAAAATCTATCATACCGGAATTCCATTCGCTGTCTATTAGCACTTTTCCTGAAACTTATTAAGTCTTGTTTGAGAACACTCTTTGGCGTTCCCTGTTTTTAATCACAATCAGGCCATCAAAGTACATCCCTGAATTGCACAAATATTTTTCTTAATATATTTTCTATACATTTGTTAATACCTTTTACGGTTTCATATCCATGCAACCTAGTTAAATTTTGAAGAATGCTATTGGTGATCTATATTACTTTGTCACTTTCATATTCGCAGTAAACAGTGCGTAATTTTCACCGTTCATTATGAATTATTTTAAATTAAAACGAAGCTTTACGAGTAAATATTTCTAGATAAAAGGGACAGACAAAAATTAAATAAAGACAGTTTAGAACAGATTAAACTTATAAAAAAATTGGGAGAAAAACGATTTAATTTATATTAGCATATTAATTTTACAAGAATAAAATCTTGACACTTGGATTAATTTAATCAGACTAGTTCGCTAGAATTGTAACTAAAGCGCATACTGGAAGTGAAAAATGACTATACAGCGTAAGGAATTCTCCGGATCAAGACTGAAACCTCTGATCTTTAGAACTAAAGGCATACACACTAGTTTTAAATTATTCATACCACGATGATTCATTTCAATATTGATAGTTTAGAATTCACAATCCAAGTAAAGTTCAAAAAAATTAAATAAGAGTTACTAAAATATCATCAAGAATTCTGATGTGGTAAATAGCGGCTGCAACTTTTATCCCGACCAAAATGGGAAAAGAAGAAAGGTAACTCAATTCTGTAAGCTCTTCTAAAAGAAACAATATTCCAGAAGAAACATCATGAGGGAAACAGGACCATGCATTTTTTTCAAAAAAATCATTAGCGACCGTACTACTTAACTATTCCGCGAAAAAAATGAAAAAAGAAACATGTCTAGCATGAAGAAACAAAACACCGCATTACAAGGAAAGCGCATTAAAAAAGAGTACCTTCTCGAGGGTTATTACTTCACGCAAAAATGATTTAATTAACTCCGACTTTTTTCTCACATCACGGAAGTAATGGAAAGACGCATCTCTTACAGATAATAAGTGCTACCAAAACACCAGGGCGCGCACCGCAGCAAGCCCTCAGAGAAGAAAGGAGAGCTCTCACGGATAATGATGTCACAAACTTTTCATGGGGCGGCGAGTCTCCAGTGGAGTTCTTTCCCCTTCCATTCGGAGACGCCCCTGCACGGTACAAAAGACGAAACTGCGACCAGATAATTGCTCCAAGATTGGGTTCCTCTACTCTGTATGGGTAGAATTAAAATAAATAATGGTGGGCAGGAGGGGGAGTCATGCAAAGTACTCGTCCCTCCCCAAGATGGATGGCCGAGGATTCACCATGACATGGCACTTAAGGCATCCCGGAACACATGGTGATTACAGAACGCATTTGGTACCCCCGTTAAGGCAACTTGTTTTAATAAAGGACACATTCATAATAGCAAAGGGGGATTACGCGGACGCGTACTTGTATATTAACGAGCTCTGAAAGATGTAGTACTCGATTAAATAAAATGGTTATGCATGAGTTACAACAATTATAATGCGTGCCCTCATGGGAGCATACCAACAAACTACCGAGCTGAACTTGACTTTAATCCAACTGTAATTCTTCTTGTAAAGTTGTATTCAAAAGCTGAATTAATATGCAATTACTATTTGGTACAAGGCCTTCATCTAAAGTATTCGGATATCATCTAAAGTATTCGGATATTATTTCTCCTACGGGATACGTCATGATTTTCTAATAAAGGGATTAGATTCATGTGATTTTATCAAAGTACAGGGTGATTCAGAAGTCTGGCGCTAACTTTAAAAATCAATAAATCGCAAGGGAATGAAGACTGAAAGATGTTGTTTTCACAAAAAGGAAATGAAATAGGATTTTTTTCCCGACACGAAACCAGAATTTACTGATGGATTAGTAAACAGTTCAAACATCCAGGTTATTTTACACTTGACAGAGTGGTGTGTGTTACACAGGATAAGATATTGGTCGGAGAAACGACTTAAAAATGTTCAGTGTATCTTCCATTCAGGTACACAGATGTCAGATAAAGAACTAGAGTTTTCACAGCTTTAAGTATTATTTATGATGATACGACAGAACATGTGTTGTGAACAGAAATGCTCATATCATTGCTGTGAAAAAGTGTAGTTACTCAACTGACAGCTGTGTCCCCATATGGAGAACGACACACTGAACAAGTCGTTACTTCACCCACTGTCCACTATTATGTAACGCATCGCTTCACCAACCGCAGAACTATCTGGTAGTATAAATTGTTAACTATGCTAGCAAAAACTTCTAGTTTCAGGGCCCCCCCCCGAGAGAAAAAAATTGGTTTCATTTTTATCTTTCTGAGAGACGGCATCTTTCTATCTTCATTCGCTTGTGAATTATTGATTTTTAAAATTGTTCCGGACTTTCGAATCACTCTCTATATTTTATAAGGTGATGTTGGAGAGTCATTTGGAATGATTTTGCTATTAAAGCTAGCGAAGAAGAAATGTATAAGTATAGCATTTAATAATAAATCTTAAGTATAACAATTAATAATTTTAAATAGTTAAATATTGTAGTTAGTTACAATAAACCTGATGCTTAAAAAAATGTATTTCTCTAAAAGAGGTGTTCCTGATGGAAATTGTTAATCGTCTGCTTTTCAACTTTTCGTTTCGTGTCTTTCCAAAATTCTACTATATTTTCTGACAACTGTTTTTCGTCATGTTGTTACTGGTGATGAGTTTAATGTTCATGCATATGTGTTAATTAGATGTGGAAATAAATGGTTGTGTTTGTGAAACGTAGCGAGCCTTTATTTGTCGAACCAGGCTTAAATATGAAGAAATTATAGAATACAAAACATAATATGGGGGAAACCACAAAATTATTCAAAAAATAGAAAAGGCCGAACACTAAAAAACTGTCCACTTCATGGCGTTATGAAAACTATAACAGATTCATAACCTTAATTAAAATGGACTCAGAAAAATGACTGAAGCACAAAACTGAAATCAGTATTCATCATAGAAGACAAAAAAGTCGGAAGGAGCGGCGGTTTTTTTGATAATTCAGGTACAACAAGAGCGGAAATTAAAGAGTTCCGGCAGGGGTCCCTTATCTTTCAACTACCAGGAGAGCAGAGAAGATCGATAGGTGAATTTTTTTCTGCCAGAAATCATCTGGATAAAGATTCGAAAAGGAATGGAATAAAAGACATTTGATTCGATTCTAGAAGGAAAAGATATCCCGATTGCACCGAGAAGGTACGCAGTAAGTTATATGTTGGGATAGAAGTTTAAAATTTCTTCTGGGACAATGCGGGGATTAAGAATATAAGGCACAATTTACAATAGTTTATTATGCTTAAAACAGTAGCAGATCGAAGATTACCTTCCCAGAATTATCTCAAAATCCTAATACTACCCATACAAAGAATAAATAATTCAAAAGTCCTGACATTATGTGTGTTGAAAGTTTCTAAAATGTGGTTCAATCGCAACTTAATAAATGATTTTTTAAAGTTCTCATTTAACCCCTTTTAAACTGTATAAACAGTTAAATAATATAATGGATATTTTTTCCCCACATTATTGAAACTTAAACTATCCGACTACATTCGCAGGCCTTTTTTTACGAAAAAAAATATTTGAAGAAATATTTTTGTATTTTTAAATGACGTTTGTGTTAACACCTAATAAATCATACAAAAAATTCATAATTTCTATATTTTTTCAAAATATTTCAGAAGATTTAGAATTTTTAGCATTAATTTTTACATTTTTTCAAACAATCATATACAAATGACAAGAATGGTATTAGCTAGGAACCGAACCAAAAGTTTTGCAAGATCTTAAAAATGAGTTTAACTGTGAAATCAAGGATTATTTTTGGAATTTTAGCCTTCCTTTAAATCTTAAAAGATGCTTAAGTTATAACGAATCGTGATTATACAGATATTTTGGTTCAATTCCTAGACAGTATTATAAATAAAATATATAGATCAATTTTCAGGCAAATATTATAAAAGATATTTTAGTTACCGTGTTCGAAAAACAAAAAATTATTTACAAAAAAAAAACCATGTCGAGAAAAAAATGAGTTTACAAGTTATATTTGTAATTTACAACGGGGAAAAAAAGAATTTTCTTCAGCACTTCTCAATTTTGTAGATTATTTCTTTTCCCCCTCTAGCTTAGTTCTTATTTTAATTTTCAATAATCGCGAATAATTTTCTTTGTTGCTTTCTTCCTTGTCGGTTACTTCGCTTTCTTATGATCCTTTATTCAAGCGGCATCGACACATTTGGATATTTCATTAGTTAATTAACATGGAGATATATGTAAACAGACCTGGAGATATTTTTTGGGGATTAATAGCTGTTCCAAGTACAATTTATATGCTTTCCAAGCGTTTATTGTCAAAAATTACTGTATTATTGGAAATTCAAGATACTGCAATGATTCAATATTATCTAAATTTGCAGCAATGCCCTGAATAGCATATATATTCACACTGTAAATATTCCAAAATAATATTTTTTACAGGCGGAATGATACGACTCAAAAATATTAAATATTTAACAACAAATTAATGCAGTAAATAAAAAATTAGCAAATAAAAAATGCTTCCTTATCCAATTGTTTACATTTTTATTATCAACAGTTAAGTTCTACGAAAATGCCTAATTTCTCTTCTGATTATCTAGAAGTAAAAAAAAGAAATGTTTTATGAACTTAAGAGAACAGGCATTCAGATAAGACATTAAAAAATAAACATGCCTAAAATGGTTTTCGAACGCAGGCGATTATCAGAATTTGACACTTTCAATCCTCTTTTGAGGTGCACAGATGTTATATTTCAGTTCGATCCCATCGCGCACTTCTGGTTTTGCGTTAAAGGATCAATGCACTTCTCCAGACATAATAATGTTGATGATAAGTGACGACCGAAATCTAATTACAAGACTGGTTCAACATTTGCGTGCAAGTAGGTATATCTACCCAGATATGAACCATCCATCCTCAACTTAATTTGCAAAGAAGGATCATTTTACGTGTTGCCATTTTCAAATTCCTTTTTACAATTTGAGACTACTATATTCATCAAATTGCGTTTCAGATTTATTTAATTGATATTACTACCCATAATAATAAAATACTTAAAAATAAAAGGACATCCTCTGGATTTCCATTGGAAGCCAAGTATCATCAATAAGTTCAGATACAATTTTCAATCTGGAATATTACAAAACTGAGCAAACGGAGCTTCGTTACGATATTTCCATTGTAGATCGACACATGGAATGGATAAATTTAAGATACCTCTTCCACCTGGAAGTTTGATGGTGATTGTTTGGTCACAGATTTCACAATAGGCTGGACTTCAATATCGTAAACAATTTCATGACCAAAGTAGGTGTCCACCTTATGCATATGATATCCTAAAATGCCCTCAAGGCAATTTAAATCTTATATTATTTCCAAATTTGGAAGACAATTTAATCACTAACTACACACATGTCCTTCCATTGGCATTGATCTAAGTTTCCTACAGACCTATAAAAACATTACAGCGAGAGGTTTGCCAAAGAATTTCCCAATAACTGACAAGCAAAACATTCAAAGAGATAACAATTAGAATTCAGAACAAAATTAATTGATGCAAAAATTCCAAGCAGACACAAACAGATGTTTATGTTCACTTAAAGCGCACATCTCTTTCAATCGACATTGATTTATGGTCCCTACAGAGCTAGTAAAACATTACAGCGGGGAGTGAGCAGTTTGCTATAGAATTTTCCAATAATTGACAATCAGAAATTTCAAATTGGAAACAATTAGAATTCAGAGCAAAATTAATTGATGCAAAAATTTAAGCAGACACATACAGATGTTCATAAAATTTCGTTGTGCGCCTGAGGTGATAAAAGAAATCCACATCAATCTGAATTTTTCTTTCAGGAAAAACAATTCATAGATGTCAGAGTACCTTAAGATATATCGATGGTGGTTCATTGTTAAGATGAAAAATACCAGATAAATATAATAAATGGGCTTGTAATCTCTGGTAACGTGATTAATGATTTGTCCTTCCGTGTCCGTATCAGTTGCACAGAATGAAAGGGAGAGGGATATCCTATTTTTCAAGTGAATGTCATACGAGACAATCATTGTCCTCTGCTTCAGTTGCAAGATGCGCAATCTTTTTGAATTCGAGAAGAACGCCAAATTCGTGCAAGATTTTTAAAATAAACGATTGATTTGCTTTTGTCAGCAAAAAGTATAAAAAATAAAATACAATCATTCATTAAATATGGCAGGTATTGATGCTTTAACGGGCTATTTGACGGTTAGGTTACAGAACTGAATATTCAGATGATAAATGCGAGTTTCAGTAAAATGACCAGATCTTTTTGGACTACATTCCATGAGTTCTAGAAAATTGGTTCATATTTTGAAGCTGGGAAAATGAGTTAAAATAAGGTGACGAAACGCTCTGGATTAGTCAAGATACTCAATGAATCTCGACTGTTTGTCTAGGATTGAAAAAGTGTTCCAAATTATTTGGCCCGACATTTGAATTGAATGTTCTTTATTGTCCCGGATTTTACTTAGAAGTAAATAGCTTAAATTAAAAAAGGATTAATTAGATTTAATTTTAAAAGTTAGTTAAATTAATTTCTTTTAAATAAAAATAAAGGAAAAGTGAATTTCCAACTTCTACTGCACATTAATGCGACCAGACAACAGGATTAGTCAGTACCCGACCTTCAACTCTTTGTCGTAGAAAAATACTGCTAGGTTGAAAAAGTGTCTCGTATTTGAATTAAATTTCCTGAATTGTCCCGTTTTATACTAAATAGAAAATAGTTCATAACAAAAAAAATAGAATAACTAGATTAGTTTTTAGTTTAATTGGTTTCTATAAAAATATCCTTTCTAACTTTTATTATAAATAAAATAGGGTTTCGTTAATATGGCCAATGTAGACGAATCAGCATGACGAAAAAAATAGTAAGGGTAATAGCAAAACATTTAATTTATACGTCTTTAACACTTCCAGCTTTTTTTTTTCTTTTCGGACAAACTAAAATCACTTTTTTCTAAAATAAAGGTTTTCTTTTTCAATTTTATTATCATTTTAGAGTTTTGTTCCAGATATCCCCTCCCTCCCTTAGATAGCGTAACGGAGTAACAGTGCCTCTATTTTAATTCAGAATCGGTCTTGCTTCAGAAGCTGAACGGATTCAAATTAGAATTCTAAGGAGTTCCGAATCCATGAAACGTAGAACTTATAACCATTGAAGCTGACATGGAATTTACATGCTTTTATTATAATTTCAACTCACCACAGCAAATGGAAAACTTGGAAATTCTTCAAGACACTTACCTAAAAAACAAGGAAAAAGGAAATTAGTCTTCCAAAATATTTATAAGAAACATGCAATTTATTTATGGAATATGAGAAACTTTTCATTGAATTTTGTTGAAGCAAATGACAAAAGTTTTCCCAACCGAATACTGTACCTTGTTCATAAACAAAATGGCAACATTGAAAAAGAGAATAAACATTTGTACACTGACAATGAGAATCGAGCGTTTGTTTCTAAATGAAATTTTAATATATTTCAACATCATATATATTCAACCTGCACCAAGACCTGCGAAGGAACATCATAACACTATTAATAAGAAATAAGATTTTACCTACTTTTGTTACTAGTGATATTCTCATATATACTCAACACTAAGCTCAAAATATTCGTTAAAAAAGTAACTTTAAAATTATGTTACTATTCGTTCCTTAGCTAACCTATTGCTGAGTTTCCAACAAATGATTCCGAGAAAAGATTTACAAAATTATGTTTAAAAATCAAATTTCAGATAAAGTAAGGTAAAATAATTATCATTGAAAACGAGTTCGAGAGAGTTTGAACTTTGGTGTTGCAGGATAAAAATTAATTCCAATTAAAGACAACATATAGCTCTTTTAAAATTAATAAATTTCTTACATTAGCATTAGACATTTATATAACATGCAGAATACTTAAAAGACGAAATATTTTGATTATCAGTTGACCATTAACAAAGTGTTAGTTTCGGGAGGTTTGGATACATTTTCACCGGTCCTTGTTTCAGCTCAGACTGACTGGCGAATGGAGATCTGCACCGACCCAGTCTACCCTAAAGGTTGCAAGGCCAAATACAGGTCGATCGGTAGACTCGTCATCAGCTCAGACCGACTCGTTATAGTTCACACCACATGGTGTTGCTGTTCTTACTGGTAGTTTACCCTTTGTGTACAGAGCGTGTTTTTGTCACGTCCCTGCACGTCTAACCTTACTTGTAGAATTGTATATCGTCTGGTCTTTAATTAACAACCAGCAGATGGGAAAAGCAAGTGATGTCACAGCACAACGTATGTCGCCGTGCAGCTAGAAGTTAGAGAAACTGTGCTGTCAAGTTTATCATGTGACTATAACGTCACGTGACATAAATCTCAAACTGACAACAATAAATATGGCTACCATAACGACCATCTCCTCATGCTTATTTCTGAATACAAAATAAACACCGAAAAATAAGATTCAATTTATAATCTAAAATAATTAAACGGTTAGAAAGATGTTTATAAAAACTTGACAAATGCAAAGGAAAAAAAAAATCTTTGAAATAGAAAACACGCAGAATATTAAAAAGAAACAGAAAATTGGATTGTATTCCATAAATAGGAGAACAATCGGGTTCAAAAGTGGTCAACAACAGATCACGAAAGGAAACAAAATTTTATGGCTAACTCTTAGCTTACATATTTTACCTTAAACTTTGGTGCAAATCTCAAAACAAGTCAAACTTCTTCTCAAAAGATCTATTCCAAAAGAAAAACAATCAAAAATACGAAACTCGCTCGCTTTATAGAAATATCGGCGACATCCGAGGAGCTCGTTGCTCAAGAAATCCCAGCTTCATGGTGACAGAAAGACCAAAAAGCAACAAAAAGGTCGGCAAAAAAATATATAACATAATGACCATATCTAAAAACTTATTTTCGAAAGATAACTTGCTTTCGATAAAAACACACACGGAAGAATAAGATTTAGTTTATAATCTAAAACAGTTAAATATTATGAAAGACATTTATGATCATTTGACAAATGCGAAAAAAAAGGTCAATTTGAAACTGAAAATATTAGACAATATTAAAAAGAAATAAAATTCCATAAATAGCAGAACAATCAGGTTCAAAAATACTTAAGAATACATCATGCCAGGAAAAAGGATTTTATGGCAAAAGCTCAGCTCCCTTATTTTATATTAAACCTCGGTGAGAAACCCAAAAACAAGCCAAACTTCTTTTCAAGAGGCCTATTCCAAAAGAAAAACAACCAAAAACACGGTACTCGCTCTCTTTATAGAAGTATCGGCGACATCTGAGGGGCTCGTTGCTCGAGAAAGCTCCAGCTTCACGGCTGACAGAAAGTCCAAAAACAACAAAAAGGCCGGCAAAAACACTTCCACAAAAGAATATATATCAATTCGCAATGTCGATAGAAAGTTGTTTGCTTTCATTTCCTCCGGATATATATACAGTCCCTCCTAAAAACTGTATTGATTCCCCATAACCACCGGCGCGTACGAAAATTCGATACCAACACAAAGTATTTCGGGCGAAATGTACTTACTGTGCGCTAACCGTCGTTTCGGGGGGTGGCAGGGGTTTGCAACAGCGCACAAAACAAAATTAAGCTACTTTTAGAAGAAGAAGCAATCGGCATTTTTGAGGCTACAGTTGAGAATGGAAGTGCGTCCTTTTGGAGCGTAGTTGAGGGTGAGAAGAATTTTAATTGCGAAACGTTTCATTCGAAAGTGCGGACGAAGGGTTGGAATTCTTCCGTAAAAGTTAATAAAGGGATACCAGCAGTTGGCGTGGACAGTTAATTATGGCTTTCTTTCCAAAAATAAATTTTAAAAAAATATTACACAATGAATAAGTTGAAAGGAATGTCGTACGAGAAGCGAGTAAAAAATGAAATGGGCATGTTTTTTTGAAATGTTCAAAGGTTGGTCGTTAATTTACTGTCATAATAAAAAGAATGATGTGACAAATGACTCAAAACGCGTCCAATGAAATGAATCTTTTACATTGCGGGTGTTCCACAGAAAATCAAATTGCTTATCGAAACTAAAATTCCCACAAAGGTAACGGAACACTTGATAAGTTTTGATAATCAACATTTTAAAAAGTTTCATACATTAGTGTGTAGTAGTGGTGGTGGTTCTAATCCCAGTTTTTCTAGTCTCCCTAGCCAAGTTCGTGAGCCAAGGACGCATGATAAAGGGGAAGTATGGCATCTTCTGACGGACAAAACAGCTGTGGAGTATCTAGTTTGTATTTGAAATACAAGACAGATTTTTGATCCAATATATACAGGTAGGATGTTGTGGCGGCCTCTCGAACTTTTCTCCTTGTCATTGCACTTCATCGCTCACCTTGTCATGAAGCGGCAGGTGGAGCCTTATTCTTTCCTGACGATGCAATTGTTCTGTGCGCGCACTATCTGTCAACGTATTTATACGAGTGCCTTTGTCAGTTCCGTCACAGACAGACAGAGAACAGCAACGGTGTGAGCCATCTCGCCTAAGCGGAGTATGAGCCTTCCTGACTGGGTTTAGATTTCCTTCATCTGCAATTTGATGCGGCATGTTAATAATCAGCTATGTAGTAATCCAGATGTACCTGTAGTCCCTTCGCTCCTCACGAAAAGTGTGCTTCTGCTCACCAGGTGTTCTAGTGTATATGGTAACTTTCGATACAAGATGCATAGTCCTGATTCTTGTTCTGCAGATATTTTTTGTTTAAATGTTCCAATGTTCTAATTGACGAGTTCTTTTTGCACAATATACCTTGTTGAAATGTAAAAATAAATGTTTATTGTTGAACTTTTTGCCTGGAGTATCATTTGCAACTTGCTGATCTGAGTCAATGATGAAGCGGAGCATATTTTGAGGTATCCTCTAGCCTCTTCAATGTCTTCCTAGAAGAATTTCCGGGGAAACCGGCCTACATTTGTGGTCTGCTTGGACAGAAACCGGAAAAACTTCAAGTGGCCAGCTGATATGCACAGAGCAATTCGTTGCCAATGCACGCACCAATCTGCTAGTTTTGGAATAATGCTGGTTGAGAACACACAGTGATGATAGAACCCGTAACTTTTCTCCTCTACGTTCCCATAACCATGGTCATCAGTCACGCCTAATCTTAATCCACTACGTCACTAGTGAGCGCACCGCCAAATGCAAGTGAAAACCGTTAATGTTTTCTTAGATAAAATGTGTAATGACAATAAATTAGGCCACTTATACATTATGATCAAGTAATTAAATTAAAAATTGTAATATAGTTTCAAATATCGTAAGGATATTATACTAAGCTAAGAGCCAGTGAATTAGATAGAGGCAGAGATACATATATGAAGACGAGACATGGCGGAGATACATATATGAAGACGAGACTGTGACGACACATGGTACAAAAAAACGGTTTCTGCAGCTATATAATATTATATTAAACTTCATAGGTTGTAGAATATGGTTTGGTATTGGAGTTTGATTTATTTAGTAGAAAAAAAGACTGGCGAATGCAAAGATATGTCACCCCCAAGTATCATATAATGCATTATATTATACTATAATTATATTAATATATTATATATATATATAATATTATATTATATATATATATAATAATATATTATTAATATATAATATAATATTATATATATTTATAATATATTATAGGTCGATCCAAGCGAAAATTGGGGCAGTTTTGCGGCCCCTTCACAAAATTCAAATTTAAAAAAAGGCTCCTTCACAAAATTCAAATTTTAAAAAAAGACCCCTTTACAAAACTCAAATTCATAAAAACGGTCCCTTCACAAAACTCAAATTCACAAAAACAGGCCCTTCACAAAATTCAAATTCGTAAAAACGGCTATTTTACAAAATTTCATTTTATAAAAACGATCCCTTTTTAAAATTTTTCACTGAAATTCAATGAAACACTTTTCATATTAAACGTAAAATATAGAAATATGACTGCTAAAATTGAAGATTTTACATTAATAAAAAAATTTCACAAAGATATTTTTATTTTTCACAAAAATAATTTTTTTCCCACACATATATTTTTTCCCCACAAAAATGGGTCCCTAAAAAACCTGGATAGGCTTCTGAATATGTTATATAATATATATTAATAGTATTATATAATCGCATAACAATGAAACGAGAGACACCGTTCACTCCTCCCTCATTATACAAAAAAATCTTTCGCACACAAAAAATAGTATCATAAAAGTTTTTAATATTTGTTCTAACTCTTTCACAGGTTTTGATTCTAATTCATATAATTTGACATTTTAATCCATTTCAATAACACATTATACATATTATCAATAACATTACAAAGCACAATAACGATGGCAAATATCATAATGGGTTAATGTTAAAATCACTTCTAGAAAACTGGTAAACATTTTTGTTGCAGAGCGGAAAACCAATGAGCTTCTGGTATAGCCTAATCGCAGCAAAACAAATTTAGTTCAGCGTTTTTCATCAGACAATACTGTTACAAAGCTATAAAGTCGTTTCCCTGAGATGCTAATCTTGGCGACAAAAGGAATTTTCTAGAAGGACCTCGGACTTTCAACCTATTTCTACTGATTTCATGAACTTTCTAGAGATTACGTCACTTCCTACGTAATGAAGTCACTTCCTGTTGAAAAGTATAAAGGCAAGATCTCAAGCCAAGAAGAGTCAGTTCGATTTTGATGAGCAAGCGAGCTGGTGAGCTAACAAGAAACCTTTGAGCGCTGTGTTGAGATTTATTGGTAGTTTATGTTGTGAATTTTTACTACTGCTGTGTTAATACTTGTGCTACGTTTCTTTTCCTAGAATATTTGTAAAATAAAGAGCTTTATTTTTTTTAAATCCTGCTTATTGGACTGCATTCACGTACACCCACAATACGATTTTGTAACGATACAGTAGATAGAAGTTTCTTCCAAGTCGTGCTTCCAGACTATTTCTATTCTCCAAAATCGACTATGTATATATACGGTATAAAACATTTTCTGTTCTACTATTACTTTCAAGAAAAACAACACCAATATCCCACAAACCCTTTAACTACAAGGAAACCAAAACCAGAGTATCGCATACCATAACCGCATATTAAATTAATACATACCAAAGCCAACGTCTCCCAGAGAAATAAATGTTAATCGATCGCATTCCAGTATCCTATCTCATCTAACCCCCCTCTAAGACTCGACCCTACAGGAAAAAGAAAGATCCCAGCATGCCAATAGGCTTCGTCGTCCGTCCGAAATCCCGGCCGGGAGGAAAAAAGGAGCCAATAAAAAAGCAAATCCGGCCGCCGAGTTGACATCGGGATGGCAGATACCGGATATCGCGAGTAGTTATGTCCGTTTCATGAAGCGGAAATGGATTTTTATGGCGAATAATCTGGAGAAGATGGAGACAGAAAGGAAAGAAAAAGGGAGTTATATCAGGATTTCACGTGAAATGATGATTGCCCCGTCTTTCAAAAAACGAGCCTTTTGGACGGAGAAAATATTGTAGCTCTTATTTCGGGTCTTAAGAAAGGGTTTTATGTCAATGGTCATCAGTTTTTATCATGAAATAGGACGCGCCGCTTCCGAATGGACGTGAAGAGACAATGGTAAGAACGTTTCTGAAAGGAATGGCGCCCTTAAGTGAATCGCATCGCTGGAGATTTCGTCAACGAAATGATCAGTGAAACACACGCTCAGTTCGTTTTACATATTAATGAATTCAGCAGACAGATCAAGGTAATGTAGATCATAAGTTTCGTCGTGTCTTTCAGTCCAGTGATGGACAAATCTATATATTTTAAGTTCGATAAGTTATAAGATTAAATTATACCTTATCGAAAGTTGAGAGGAGTCCATAAATAGTTTTACATTTTTTTTGCGGATTCGCCTTAAGTAAGCCATTTTAAACTAAGCACAGTCAAGTTTTACATATTAACCTTGAATTCAGAGAATAAATCATAAATTAGAGTGGTCTCTTCGGTACATTGAGCAGACCATAGGTGCGTCAGATACTTTCGTTTTGTAGAATGAATCATATTTTTTACAAAATTAGTTCTGCCGTTATCAGTCTAAGCGTCCAACACGGGATAATGGAAAGAAGGTTCATTCACAAAAAATTAGGAAAAGCAGAAGCACAGGTAACAGGAAGCAATAAGAATCCACACTTTTGATTAGCAACGTAAAGAGACGTAATTCACAGGTAATAACGGACAAGTACTTTGAGGTTTGTAGCAACACAAACAGTCAGCAAATCCTGTAACGGCAATAACAACACTTTTCAATGGCCTTGTCACACCCAGCTTCACTCCAGACAGAAACTCCAAGTAGTTCCACTGAATCAACACACCTCTCTCCATCATGCACTGCCACTTATATTCTCCCCGACAGGCCAAGCGTAACATACAGTTTTCTCGTGGCCATTCAGGCGTATTTTCTTTCCACTAATAGCGTTATCAAGGGAAAAGTCGCATTTTCTAGGAATCCATCGGTTGTCGCCCAAGGTCAGAATTCCCGGAACGTCTGCCGTCACTTTCCATGCTTGCCCTGTAAAACTCCTCCCAACTTCTCAAGACTAGCGAAGGGCAGGAAAGCGACATTACATCTTTGTAACAATATATTACACCATTCTCACTTTCAAATTTACATTGATGGTACTCAAAATCTATATTTAAACCTGTTTGAAGTACAGAGCCAAAACATACAATACAGAAACGCTCAAGGCAGGCCTTACCATTTTAATTGAGTAAAATTCCCTCCCAGACAAAACGTCAGAAAAGTTCTGAAAGTTGACAAGTGTTCAATGGAACTCAAAGTAAATAAGCCCAATCAAGCCATCCGGATTCTTTATATATAAGATTGGTGAAATGAATCACCAAAATGCATCAACCCCTTTTGGTACTGATGGTGCAAAAAATCTATACTAACTCTTTTAATTTTGAAAAGTCACAAGACTGTTTCCATAAGACAAAAGTCAGCTAAAGACAGTCTGTTCATATATCATTCTTCTCCACCCCAAGTTATTTAAAAACACGCATTAACTGGAAACTCTTTACATAGTTGAAAGAAAGATGCAGCTATCCTCCTTGTGATCGCATTTTCCTCTTTAAATTTCAACTTCAGGCATTTGGAATCAAAAAAGGTAAAAGGAACAAACCAATGAGTGTGTAACGTGAATCATTCATCATTCAATGGTACGAATTAAAACCGGGTCATTTGTATTGTTTATCTCCCTCCATGCATTTTAAGTATTACGCAACTGAACAGAGAATTTGGTGTTTCGATTATTTTCTGACAAAGAGTAATAGATTCTTTTAACAATAATACAACATTCATTCTGAATAACTGATGCAACCCTCTTATGTGGGATGATATTTATTTTAATAATAATAATATAATTTAATAAAGGCAAATAACATAGAAATAATAAAATATTTTTAATAAATATAATTAAAATTTGGGAAATTTTCGATATCATATTTTAAAACTGATTATTAAAATTACACTATTTTTTTTTATTATATAAGGGGAATTGCCTATATAATGTAAAACATAACATAATGCCTACAGTGCAAGCTATATATATATATATAAAGTTAAGTTATTAACACAAGGTTTACAACAGAAATTTCTTTAACAGCCTGCTTTTCTTATGAGAGTTAAGTTTCTTATGTATTCTATTTCTGAGTTCTTTTTTGTAATCAACTACTTTCTTTAAATAAAATATAAATGAATTTATTCAAAATGAAATATTTTATATAATAAGCATGGTTCTGATATAAAAATTCTTTGTATATAACTTAACATAGCATTTATTGATATTAGAGCTGAGTCACTGGATAGTATAGTTAATAACGCCGAAAGAAAAACGAAATTTCAGAACAAAATTTAAAGCCAGTACTCAAAGCTAAATTATTGCCCATACAAATACGTAACATGCATCATCTTTCCTACGTTAACAGCTCTAGTGATTTGCAGTTTAACGAGATCTTCAATAACACGCGCAACTAAAATCAAGTCAAGAAGCTTTTGAATGTAAAAACTGTTTCGGAAGCAGCGATGCATCTCTGCTTTTCCAGTTCGTGCTTCAAACGCTTAATACGTAATG
>BGPR01009895.1:42851-55217 GCA_013235015.1 Araneus ventricosus | reverse complement strand
AATTAAGATTCTTCGCTCATTCTTAATACATTGAGAAATCGTCATAGCAAAAATAATTTTCTCTCTAAAATTTAGCTTGTTTGTTACCGATAACCTATCGATTTGATACCAAACGTCAATGAAACCTGTAACAATTTCTCTAAAAAAAATTCTGTTTTCTTACCCTTTTGAGTTTAGGATAAACTATTCCAGATAATTTGAAAATATAAAAGTGACAGCAGTTTATAATTGCAATAGCAATGAAAAGGATATTCTTAACATCATAACAGGAACATCATTTCCTTTTACCTTCGCATTTTCTTCACAAATATTCATGGGTATATCTGGCTCAAGCGCTTGCCCAAATGTTTGCAGAAAATAACACTTATATAAAAGCTTCTCCGGATGGATAAACATGATTTTTCTTGTAAGTAAGGGAATCTCGGCTGAAGAAAAAAATGTATTTCACTCCGAAACATCTGTTATTTTTTCTACAAGGAAAAAAATTATGGTGCTGTCCATCTTTTCTGAATTTTCTTAAGGTTTCAACCAATGATTTATTGCACAGAACAGCGGCAAAATCCTTGTGAAAAATGAAGGGTCTCCAAACTTTATTACGGAAACTTGTGGCTTCCTTCGCTGCGTACCAATCATACTGATTCCTCGGCTTTGTTGTCCGTTGCTATACATTTTTTCCTACCTTATATCACAATAATTTCATCTGTCTTGAACGTGCTGGTCATTCTTCACATAACTGTTCTGTGCTGGCCATTTGTTACATTTCGTTGATATTGATGCTGGACGTTTATGTTGGCCTATTTCCAAACAGGAACAGCATAAATGGTATGTACCGTTTCCTCACCAAACATTCATTTAGGAGAAAGGATTAGAGACCTACCGCACTCCATTACTATTTATGACTCAATTATATCTTGAGGAAGTTTTGCTTTTAGCTTATAAGCATTAGCAACTTGTTCATTATATTTAGAAATATTTTGTTGGGCATTTCTATAGATGTAAAAATGTTGACTTGAAGTTCTTTAAGAACAGGAGTTTGAGCGTGAAAAAAGGAAGTAGGATTGATTGAAAATGCGCATCTAATGCGGTTAATTTTAGTCCAGTTTGCGTTAGTTAGAATAACGTTCTTATTTGAATTGACGCGATGGTTTTATTGGATGTACAGTAAAACCCGGTTAACCAAAACCCGTGTAATCCAAAATGCCTCTAAAATGCAAATCTAAAAAACACATACTGCTCTGCACGGAAATAACCGTGAAGGCGAGATTTTTTGAAACGATATTCCCACTTTTTTCTTTTAAGCCTCTCCCAGAAGGTCAGCGATTAATTTTAGAATGCCAAAATTAAAATTAATGGGGATTAACAATATCGATACCGATACTGTTTACATGTGCCTGTCAGGTTCATTGCGCCCCAACTCGCCGGTGCAAATATTGCGCCAGTCAGATGGTTAACTTTAATAAAGAAGATAAGTATAGTCTACAAAGAAAGTTTTGAATGCGTTTTACACACAAAATATTTCAGATTTACATAATGCAATTAGATGCAAAATAACACTAGGTGTTCATGGCTAAACCAAAACAATTGTTATCCGAACCCCCTCCCCTTTCTTTAGTTGATTAACGGATTGATTAACATTTTCTTAAAGGAACAGAACTTGTCGATTCCAAAATTTCTGACGACTGTTTACAAACTGAAGGATTTGAGACTAGTTGGTTTCAGAATCAAGACCGGGTACAACCAGATGTTCGCTGGGTAAACAGACATGGTTCACGTCATATGTCGGGTGAATCTTCCTCCAGCTGGTTTCACGCAGAAACCAGATGTATTTTGTACTCGGTTAACCGGAGTTGCAATATATTTCATTATTTTGAAATGAGCCCGGATAGTGAGGAAGGCAATTGAGCTGATGTCTTCTCTCCGATTTTCTGCGTGAAACCAGATGGAGAATCTTTGACCCGACATTTGACGTGAAACATGTCTGCTTACCCAGTTAATATTTGGTGGCATCCTGTCTTGATGCTGCAACCAACTTGTCTCAAATGCTTCACTTTGTAAACAGTCGTCAGAAATTTGGAATCGACAAGTTCTGTCCTTTTGAGAATATATTAATCAATCCGTTAATCGAAAAATCATCATATTTACAAGCATTAGAGCTGCTCTAATCGTAGCAGTTTTTCTTATCTTTACGTTTGAGCTGGAGTTTTAAGCGGCTAGGATATCCCGCCCCTCTTCCACATTGAACTAAACGGTCTGCTATTTAATCACCCAGTTGAAAAATCTCTATTATTTTATTACACTACCCCAAATATGATAGCTGGATTTATTGCCACTGAGGCAGGCAAGATAAGAATTTGCAATCTAACAGGCTGTTGAAAGAGACCACATATCTAACTCTACAGTTGACTTTAAAAGAGAGAATTGACACTCCTAATTATCCTGCTTTATCTCCATTTTAACACATTCACCGTTACGGACGAGATATCTCGCCTTCCACGAATGTTTGCTCTATGCTAAAATTTAACTTTCATATTAGTTTAGATAAATTGGACCTGTAAACAGACGGTTGCAGAAAGCGTTTACTTTTTCCTTCTTTGGTATACAAATTGAATAGAGAGAGAACCGTTACTATTTGTCTTTTCTGGAGCTATAATTCTTCCGTAGTCATGATTGTGTCAAGAGAATATCTGAGATATAATCAGAATATATTTTAAAGATTATTGGGCATTATAGTTCTCGATCCAGACAGATGCTCCCAGCGTTCTGCCGGGAAAGATCCAAAGTTACAGCCGACGTAAGTGTAAGAATCTACTTTAAAAAGTCATTTATTATCTTTCTTCCTGAAGACATCTTTTTAGTTACCCATAAGTATATTCGCTTTTAACAGTGATTATTACTTCAGTAGAGGCAATGACTAAAACTATTTTCCGAAATTTAATTCAATGGCAAATTACCTCACTAGGAAGCATTGTTCTCTAATTTCATAAGGAATTAGTGGAAACAAGAGAGTCATCCCAAACTAATGTATATGCTTGCATTTTCATCTCCTTTGTGGCAACGGCTTCGTCCTGCGTGCGCCGTCTACCTTGCTCATGCGTAGTGGAAAGCTTAGTGTTATAAAGGCTCAAGCATCATTTGTCATCTCTCTCTTGCTTTTGCTTTATGCTCTTGTTGTCGACATGTTCAATTAATTATCAATTACCTTACTTTTATCTTGTTAAGTTTATTAAAGTTATAAATGTTATTATGAATTAGTTTCTTCAGTGTTGCGCGATGTTTCCTTATACCTGCACGAGCCAGTACACGCATGCATACTGTCAACGGTGGTTTGTACCTTCGAAGTTACCTTGCCTAATGAGATGTAGTAGCTATTATCTTGGTTGCAGTAACCAGAATAATTTAAAATAAATTCTGGCCCTAGTGCTACAGACCATAATGACAACCAAGTCCGCCTGTGGACCACCGCATCGATCCAAAATGGTAACCTACATCGGTTTGCTAAACCTTCAAGTAGATCAGACGTGTTCTGGGAAATCGTGTGTTTCATGACGACGTCATGGCAGTTTTAACCGTTGGGTAGGATGATCACATATTTGAGAAGCGATTCCACAAGATACCCACCGTATATATGGGGACTTAAATCTGTTTTGGGGAGTTAAACTTTCTTACATTATTTTATTGAAAACTAAGGGGATTGAATTTTCGATCAGCTACCGAATTTGTCATTTGACTACTACTCAATTTTCGCAATCCACTCACAGATAACAAACACGTTTACGAAAAAGATACGCGGCATCTTTCATTCTTTACAAAACAAACCTAGTCTAAAAAGCGGCTGTGAAGTCAGTCAATAATAGATAGTCTCTTGCAGGTTTATGACTGGAGGGACTTTAAGAAGACTTAATGCTGATGATATTGTATGGATTCTTAATTGTACTCATAAGGTTAATTTTTCGAAGCATATAAGTTGCTTGGAAAGAAGGCAAATAGAAAGTATTCTTATAAGATATTTTGATGGAAATTCTGTGCACCATATGTCAGAATACTTTTTTATTTTCAAAAACTTATTTAAAGTAATTTATATGGGCATTAAATTTTTCTCTCCTAAAGTCTTTCTTTTTAAGGTAAAATCTTGAAAATAAACATGAGCTTATAAACTAAGAAAAACAAACTTGGTAAGCACGCGAAGTAATTTACACGAAATCTTAAATTCAAAGTAGGCAGTTCTTTGTGGAATTATGTTTTAATGAATATTAAAATTCAAATATAAGGTTTTAATGTATATTAAAATTGAAGTAATAAGTTTTAATGAATATTAAAATTCAAATATAAGGTTTTAATGTATATTAAAATTGAAGTAACAAGTTTTAATGAATATTAAAATTTAAGTAAAAAGTTTTAATGAATATTAAAATTGAAGTAATAAGCTTTAATGAATATTAAAATTTAAGCAATGATTTTCAAATGCATGCAATGTGTATAACACGAATAAAAAAAATTGAAAGTTTACTTTTCATTAAGTAATACGAAGATCTAAAACTTTGATAATAATTTCTTAATCAATGATTTCAAAACATTTCTTCAGAATAAATTTTTAAGATAATTTTTCCCTTTTTTCCACTCTAACAAAAGCCATTTGTTGAATTATAAAATGAAATAAAATGTTATTTTCTTTTAATCCAAAATTTATCAAAAAATATCTGAGCAATTACCGAGGATATTGAGATTCGCAAAATGAACAAGATTAAACAACCTGAAATAAATTACATTTTCAGTATTAACGAAAAATTCATCATCTACGCGGAAATGAGTCCGAGCAAAGTACATGCAATTTTTATGCTGTTTTTGATGTAAAATAAAATGAAAAACAAGCTATTCTAACTAGAAAATATATAAAATTTTCATTAGAAAAATTAATTTTTTATGTGTCTCGAAAAGAATCTTGTAAAGCCTTATTTCTCATTAAGCTTTTGTAATCAAAAGTTACGCATATAAGAATCAGGAAGGTTTCTTAAGAGATTTATTAGCTGTACTAAACAGGAGGGTAGTAATAAATTAATTATAATTTTTCATTTAATTTTTAAATAGACTTTTTTTTTCTATAAGAGTAATATCTGACTGGTTTTGAAATTTTACAAAATTTTAGTTACATGGCATTGAATTTTCTCAAGATTTTAGTTGCATGACATTTTTGGCAAATAACATTAAGAGTTTTATAAATTAATTTTAGCGATACATATATGTACTCAACTTCAACAAAATGAGGTTTTATTACGAAGCTACCGTTAACCGTTAAGTTTTACTGTTAACCGCATATGAATTAAAACCTGTTCCTTGAAGGCTAATAAAATAACCTTCCTTCTACTGTGACTTCCTAAATTTGAGCTAGTATTTTAGCCAGGAGCTGAGAAACTCGAGAGATCAATGCTATATATTTTATAACTATCTACAATTTCTTCCAAAAATTCTTTAAAAACGGCGTAATAATTGTGAGATGCAAATATTTTCTTATTTGTAAATGCTTTTATTTTAGTTTTTCCACACTTTAATCTAAGAATGTTAGTCAATTCATATGCATTCCACGTTAAAGCTACACATCTTTCATTAGCAAATGCTTATCTAAATTTTAAAATTTGTTAAACAAAACTAGCTGAGCGTTTTCTACATTCCATAACGAGAAACCACCGTTAGTGTAAACCAGGCCAACCTGTGTTGCTAATCTTTGGTTGAATCACAATTAAAGTCAAGACTGCATTGCATTTCCAACTAAGGCAATTTTACAAAGCCATGCTAGCTTTAACGCGATTTGTTGTTTGGCAAAAAGGAAAATTGAGATTCCACCAAGAGTCTTTGTATTCGCTCCACTAGAATAATTAATTAAAACACATGAGGTGGATATCTAATATCTATAGAAAAATGAAACAATTATTACATGATATCTATATTATGACTATAAATCAATAGTTATGCATGTATCTGACCAATCAGCGTGATGCAAAGTGAACCATCCTGATTGGTTTGTGGATTGATTTCAGATGCAAATTTTTAAATTGGGTTTATCCGATTGGTCGAATAATTGGGTCAATAGCCTTGACCTCTCGACTACCCATCAGATTAATAGACTGAATTTATAACACGTAAATTGCAACGTTTTAGAGCTGAGGAGAATATAGGTGAACGTAGAGAACTGAACGTAAAATGCTGCAGTGAAATGTAAGTTCAAACCATTATACTGTTTGTCGGCGTTAAAAAAAGAAAGCGCTCTAATTCTTTGAAGGTTAATCACACTGCATACTTCGGGAAAATATTTACTCTTTAAAGCTGATATCTCGATGATATTAAGCATATTTGAAGTCACTGAGATAAATCTTTACATCAAAGATAAACTATTTTCAGTAACAATTTCAATATTTTAGAGTATAGCCAAAATAAGTTCCAGAGAGCAATGTATTGAAATGCGCAATTTATGTTAGGGACAGGAAGCTACTTGGCCCATAACCTTTCTTAAGGACAGACAGCTTATCTCATAATTCTTGTTAGGCTATGTCCAGAAACTTCGTGGCCCTTGTATGGAAATATCGATGAATGATAAAGCAGTCCAAATATTAGGCACGATGAAAATCATTTATTAAGACGAACACACTTTAACTTTTTTATCCAGAGGAGTCCTAAACTTTAACATCTTTATTTTTTGGGAGGATGCGACATGAATTGAATGTTCCCATTCTGGGTGGTCATTTACCCGACCATCCCACCACCTACTATAACCTTCCCTTAGGGTGCACGGAAACGGTCTATTTGGACCACCTACCGCGCTTATCTCCGAAGCGATCTCAGAATCTTACCTCCCCTCAAAAGACTCTAGGAAGCAACATTTCAGAAACAATGATCCATCAGTATGACTAACCTACTTACATATAGTGGGTGAATCTATAAGTAGCGGATTACATCTTTCAGTTAGAATACCTGTCTAACAACATGCATGCTACTGGAGCAGAAAGTCCTCGGAGGTAACTCCACAGGTATGTACTGAAAAGTTACTGAAGTCATCTGGCTACTGCAACTATCTTTTTATGTAAAGAGCAAAATCATTCAAGAGGCACAAATTACCCTTCTAGGAAATGCCAGAATCAGGTTCGGCTGGGTTAAAGCACACATAGGCATAAAAGGCAATTGAACACCAGATACCCTTGCAAAGGAGGCAACCACGGATGGAACATCAGCCAACTTTCCATTCCAAAAAGTTACTTAAAGAATCAACTACTAAAGCTCTCCCTCTCGCGATGGCAGACTGAGTGGGATAATGGTGAGACTGGCGGATCGGTTTACACCATTATACCGAAAATATCAAACAAACAGCTGCACTGATCCAGAGAATGCATCCAATTCGCCACTGACCATGGACCCTTCCCCAGCTACCTCAAGACATTCGGTCTCCATTCTACAGACTACTGCGGATGTGGGGAAATAGGAAATCCCCTACACTACGCAACGAGATGCCCACTTATTTTATCATATCACCACAAGGAACCAAGCCCACAATTCCTAGTCCATTAGCGGAAGAGCGCCCTATCCAGATAACTCTCAAGACGAAATATAAATTATTTAATCACATTCCTAGCGACTAACGAAGACCTAATTAAAAGTCAAAATACAACACCGTCACATACTCCAGCCTAGAAATAGATGCTTCCAAAGATTCACCTCCCGGAACCAGAAATTCGATGAATACCCAGTTGAGCAGCAGAGCACACTAGGTTAAGAACAGCAACCAGCCACCATCAATTCTTCCCTAATTCAATCGAAAAATTCACCCTTCACATCACTTAACACTTAACAGTAACAATTCCAGCGATCCCTAAGTTTAAATAACAAGACAGAACAAAAAACCAGTCCCACGATTTTTAGGATGGTTGCGACAATAATCATCAACACAACCGGTTGTAATACATTATCAATTCTTCTTTTTCGTCGCATCGAACAACACTAACAGCCCCGAATCTTGGAGCTGCAACTGTATGAAACAATGTAACTAAAGGAAACATTCTACCCTTTCACTGCACTTATGATATATATTTTTTTTTAAACTCGGAATGTAACCTTCTATGTACTTTTCGTTATATTCTTCTTTGTTCATGTATGTGTGTTTTGTTCATGTCAGTCATGTTACCTTTTATGTTTTTTTTTTGCTTTTGATTTTCAATAAAGTTTCACGCATACTCATCCAACGGACAAGGAACCGTTAAGGTTCTGAGTTCGGGGGTATGCTGTGGTGTTATGGCTACTGCATCTCTCTGACAAACTGACTAACTATGATAGTGACGCATAATAAAGACATGTATACATACACTGGTGACATTAATAGATTCACACACCAGCTGGGGTTATCCGATAGACATACGATTCAGATTAAACAGCTGTGTATTTAGATG
Source organism: Araneus ventricosus (assembly GCA_013235015.1). Taxonomy (NCBI): domain Eukaryota; kingdom Metazoa; phylum Arthropoda; class Arachnida; order Araneae; family Araneidae; genus Araneus; species Araneus ventricosus. The sequence goes on along the minus strand of BGPR01009895.1, from coordinate 46,788 downwards.
TCAAGTGACCCGATTAGCCCAAAGTAATAACGCGAGACACTGAGAAAAGAATGTTTCGAATCTCATAGTAAAAGTACGAGAGACAATGAGATTTAGGAATTAAAGCACGTAATTTCATAACTTAATCGAAAAATTTGGTAAGAATTTATTTTTTGAGAGCGGCTATTTTCTGCTATATTCAACTTACAGGCCTATCCAAAGATGCTGTCGGGAGAATACAAATACGATAAAGAAAATCAAAATCAGCACAATTGGACTTAAGATAGCTTACTTCTGAGATACAGAAATATGCGAGATAATCAAGCTGTTTGTAACTAATAATTGCAGTAACTCTCAATTAATTAATAAGATTAGTATAGTGGCTCAATTTTAAGTAAATGCTGAAGTTTTTTATTGCACAACGATATCCTCTTTATTTTCTAACTAATTAATTATTCTCATCCCCTATCATGAAAAAAATTCTATTTAAATAATGATAAGAAATTATTCTTAATTTTATTCTTTATAATACTCGGTACATGAAATCGGAGATCATGTTTTCTAAAACTACATTGGAGAAAAAATATTGCTGAAAAAAAAAAGGGAATTGAAAAAATAAATTTACAGCTACCGTGAGAGATATTGACCTAGTTTTATCTTCGTAAACAAGACAGAAATGACTCTGCTGAGTTTTCGGATACATTTTGATTCCATCCGAATGGAGTTTTCGGAAATGGAAACTCACTTTTTCTTCCTTTAAATTAATTGATTCACGCAGTTCATCCCTGGCGATATCAACAGAAAACCAAGTGGCTCGTATTCTAAAATGAAAACAGTTGTGATACAGAATCTGATGTCTTTCTGTTCGTCGAAGCCATTTTTCTCCATCAGTGCCATTTATTTATTTATATCTACAGCTCTCTTGCTTCGTTGCATTTGCTATTTTTCCCGAACCTTCAGTAATATTATTCTTCTTTTATTATCGTTTTCTTCTCATCCTGTATTTCGCTTTCGTTTGGCATCAGCTGAGGTAATAAAAGAACAGACGAAAAGAAGATGGGCCGTGGGATTTAAAATGGCGGCGATGGAATAAAGAGAGATAAATGAAAATAAAGAACAAAATAATAGAAATAAGTAAAAAAACGAAAAAAGAAGAAAAATTCGTCTGAGAAATCCGTTGGATATGCGATAATTCAATTGTCGTAATGTACCGCGATCTCTCCTGAGTTTTTCTGGCCGAAAAACCGAACAAAATATCCTGAGTTTGGGTTATTTTCTTGCTGTTATTATTTTTCGAAGCAATTCTTTTGGGAGCGGAGGAAGAAAAAAATATATCAAGGAAGCAAAAATATAAAGCGCACTTGGAAATTTTTGATCTTTTTCGCATACTTTGAAGAGACAATAAATATAGGAGAAGGAGGTATATGTTTTCATTTTATAAAAGATGGTTTAGGTTTGAAAAGTAAGTAAAGAGAGAAAAACCGTGTGCTTCGACAAGATTAAAGCAAATAAAGCACAGACTTAGCATTCGAAGAAATCAGAGAAATATTTCATGAGTATTGAGGTTGAAGTCAAAATTGTGTTCTGATTGAAAATCCTCAACCAATATTTTCCCCTCTCTTTTTTCTCTTTGATGAAAAAAGATGGCTTTCGAAATATCGTCGGAAAAAAAGCTGGATGAAATTAAATAAATGATAGACGGTTCCTTGTTCATATGTTCCAACTAAAAATGAAACTCAGTTTCTTTGGAAAAGGATCATGATATTGATTTTTCAAAATACATATTGACGACGAACTCCCAGTTGATTAGAGTGAAATAGCAGAAAGTGTATCGATATCAACAAATTAAAAATGGAAGATATTGCTTATTCTTAAGTTATGAAACTTTAAACCATATTCCCTGTGTTTGAACGACACGGCGTTTTACTGTTTCCTTTTAGATTAGAGAAATTTATAACAACATTTAAACGTTTCTGTAAAGATTTTATAAATTAAACTGTATATCTTAAAAAGTTTACCGAATGATGTGTACCTATTATAACACAAACAGCAATTAACGGTTTTTTAAATAAATCTGTTACAGATTCCTTTCAAATTCTGCTTCTACCTTCTTACTTCGAATTGTTTAATTGACAACTTACAATTAACCCTCTGCGTATCCACGATTTCCACGGGCTGGAAGCAAGTCTGTTTATTGTTGCATCCTGCGATTTTCACAGGCTAATGTGTTTACTTAAACTGGCGCAGATCAGTGGCGTTTTGACGGAGGGGGTGAGGGGTATTCAGTGGCGGTTTATTGCACAGACGCTAGAGGCTTTGAGGGGGCCTAAAAATCTATTGGACATGCATCGCTGTGCTAAATCTGCTGCGAATTTACGACACTGAGTAGGGATAGGGCATCAAAACAGTTTTGCGCCTGCAACCTCATATTGTCGAAATGCACCACTGGATGTATTGCTTCCAGGATTCGCCGTAGATACAAAATAATGGTGGTTATATGTCAATTTTTAACGTCAATTATGCCGAAAGGTTCGGTAAAATAATATTACGTTATGGGCGTCATTTCTCTTGCTATGCCACTGGTGTCCATTTGGAGGAGTCGAATATATCATATCATGCCTCGGGCGCGACTTATCTTCTGTGCGTCGCTGAGGAAGATGATAACGCGATAAAACGAACATTTCTTTTATATTCATATCTTCGCTTAACAAGCAACATCATCTATCTCAATTTTTTGAAATTTCAAAAGAGGAAGAAAGAACTGAATTTGTCGCAACCATTTTTTTCCGACCATTTCATTTCGAATTTTTTTAACATCTGATGTGAACATGAGGCGACATGATACTGCCAGATGTAAAAAAACTAAAAAATATACGTTATTGGTTTCAAAAAATTCAGTATTTTCTTCCTCTTTGAAATTTCAAAAAACTGAGATGGATAGTGTTGTTTGTCAAGCGACGATAGATAACTTCGAAGAGGAAAAGTAAAAAATGCACCAAAAATCATCTAAGCCACAAAAGCTGGGATTATGGTCATAACTTAGAAGGACCTGCCTTTGAATAATTGAGTAATTCACAGGAAAACTTGGCATAAAATCTGTTCCAAATCCTGAAACAACATTCCCAAACCGGTGATTATGAAATTTAATATCCTCTTAATAACCCCAACCCTTATCTATCAAAGGATGGTCAAAGCCCTTTTGAGTTCCGATGGATCACGAGACATAATCCTTTTGGTAACACCCCCACCTCAAGTAAGAGCTCCATTTTAATCGCCTGTAGCAATCATCTGCTCACCCCCTCCAGAGACCTGTCGTCACTCCCCATTCAGCCAATCCGGAATGCTGACCGCAGTCCATTTGGGTCAGCAGATTACATCTCCCTCCCCCCTAATCCTCCAGGGGTGTCGCGACCACCGGTCTCCTCTAGAGAAAACACCACTAATGAAATTCGGATCCGGTTCCTCGGGTTTCTTAAGTGCGCAGATGCTCTTAGTAAATTAGCCGGGATATAATTTAAAGGAAGGCTGTTATTTACTTAAGATGTGTTTGTGCTGCCGACCGTGTCTTAGCTATACTTTATTAAGGTTCAGGTGGAAATAAAGAAGTTTGGTTGGAACTTTTTATTGGATTTTGAACTTGTTTGAGGTAGATTCCTTAAAGGAAGACTACCGACTGTAATGACCAGATGGGTCATTGAGATCAAAAGAGGGAGTAAATGGTGTAAAGGGAGGTTGAAATTTTCATTCAGCTATACTTTATTAAGGATCAGGTGGAAATAAAGAAGTTTGGTTGGAACTTTTTATTGGATTTTGAACTTGTTTGAGATAGATTCTTTAAAGGAAGTCTACCGACTATAATGACTAGATGGGTCATCGAGATCAAAAGGGGGAGTAAATGGTGCAAAGGGAGATTGAAATTTTCATTCAGCTATACTTTATTAAGGATCAGTTGGAAATA
>BGPR01009895.1:24131-36558 GCA_013235015.1 Araneus ventricosus | reverse complement strand
TGAAACTACAATTTTTCTCACGCTGCCGTGTGATATCACATCCTTTCACTTTCTGCAAGGCTTGTAATAAATTTTAAACTGTGAGAAATTCCGAAAAGTGGTTTATCCCACTTTTCAAAAAGTGAATCTTTGCCACGTTCTGGAGAATCAACTAACGCGACGCTCCGAAGTACGAAATGTTCCGAAAAGTGAACTTACAGCAGGTTCCGAAGGGTCAACTTATGAGACGTTCGGAGAAGTAAACTTAAGCGATATGATTAAAAAATAAATTTATTCGACATTCCAAAAAACGAATGAATACACTCGACATTCTGGAAAGTGAGGGTAGAAAAGTAACTGTCCTCGACGATCCGAAAGTGAAAATACGCAAGTTCCAAAAAGTGAACATACGTCACATTCCTACATGATGTTCTAAAAAGGTAACGTTCCCGACGTTCCGAAAAGCAAACTTACACGATGTTCTGGAAATTCAAAGTACTCGAAGTTTCGAAAACTGAGCTTAAGTGACGCTCCCGAAAGTGAACGTACGCTACATTCCGATAAGATCAATCCGCGACGTTCCCGAAAGTGAACGTACGCTACATTCCGATAAGATCAATCCGCGACGTTCCCGAAAGTGAACGTACGCTACATTCTGATAAGATCAATCCGCGACATTCCGAAAAGTAAACTTTCGCGACGTTTTAAAAAATCATCGCAAGTCCTGCAAAGACTAGCATGGTGCTCTTCAGGTTTGTCACGTGGACATGGACTGACTCCATTCCAGGCAGCCTGTAGTCTTCAACAAGAATGAATTAATGGATAGTAAGAAAGGTAGTCTTCAACAAGAATGGAATTTTCACATTCATGCTATTCTTAAACCTAGACATCGCCTGAACCAGATGAATTTATGGATAAAACTTTTTACTTCTTTTCTGGGATTATACGAAAGATATGCTGCAGAAAAGAATGGATAGAAGATGTATGCGAATGGGTTTGCAAAAAAGTGAATATCATTTCAAAATCTATTGCGCAAAAATAATGGAATTGAATAAATAATTCTAAAGGCTAACTGTAAGCTTCTACTATGAATTTTTATAAGTAATATTTTAATAAATTGGTATATGTTTGAATGAATGAAATTCAATTTACTTCGAATAACTTGATTTTCATTAATTGTGTAATCATTTCATTTTTGCTTCTAAGTTAACAGTCGTAAAGTTTGTAAATTTCAAGTAACATTCAATTATTTTTACTTCTACTGCATTTGATCTTATCAGAGTCTTTTTCCATTAGAATTAACATGACTGATCGATGATGGATTAATAACACAACATCGCTAATTCCCCAAACTTCGCACTTTGACAAAGAAAGACTTGTGACGAAAACAAGGGCATTTTTTTGTACCGATATCGAGGTTTATGTAATCAGAATCTGTAGTTTTAAAGGGAAACGAAAAACTGCACTATTTCCAGGTTCATCATTTACACAAGCCTACTTCGTAATTATTATTTAATGTATAACATTACTTGTTTGAAGAGATTACTTAAAAGAAGAAAAATTGCAGTCGAGGTTTTCACAGATTGTCGCTTTCACTACAACCAATAATAAAATGTCTGATATTGAGAAACTCAGCAGTATGAGAATGGATGTTTGTCTAGAATTATCCTAAAAAGAATATTTCGAACTTGGTACCCTATAAGGCGCATCTTATTTATTTAGTCTTTTTCAAAATCAACTCTATTTACCTAATTACGAGGATTTTGCTTTAATCTGTTTTTTGATTAATCGTGTGCCCTACAGGTGGGTCTCCATTTCTTTTGCATATAATTTTCCCTCAAAGCCTACCTTTCCCTTCCTTATGACTTTTCCTAAAATGACCCACCGGTGGTTACAACTGTAAAATGCTTTAAGGAATGCAAGGAAGAAAATGCATCATAAAATGCCTTTATTTTAACTAAATAAATTAAATATTGTAATGAAAAAACAACTTAGTTTGATGAAATTCATCTTACACCATTGCAGGTTCTTCAACAGCTTGTGACTGATGCTTGTGTCAAATATGCATCTAGAGTGCTTCAAATTGTTCATTATGAGATTTGATTTAGAGTTTAGATATGCATCGTGGTTGACTGAAAATATATTGATAACTGACTATAATTCTGTCTTCAACAACTAGTTTCTCTCATTTCTGATTCCTTCTTGAGGTAATAAGGCTGGGAATCTTGAAAATGAAAACGAGTGTTTCCGCTCTTTATTCCCATTATAGAAGGAACCACAGATACCTTGTCGTTCTAAGTAAATGCAGTTCTATAAATTTGGAACTCATTATAGAATACCTTATGAGACTGTCACACTAATTTATGATTTTGTCGCTAAAAGTCAAGGTAAAAGCAATCTCCTCGAATGCTGCGTGCCCGTTTTTCTTACCTATAAACCTCTTTTATGACTATAGCTGTTGGCTTTCAGAAGTTAATGGGTATATTTTAAGAAAACATCCAATAACAATCGGGATCTTATTCTCTGGTTACTTTCTTAGTTTACAAACTCTCAAATTTCTTCAGGAATATCAGGGGGTATCAAAAAGTTTGGAGACTAGTCTGTTGTCAATAAAATACAATATTTATCAACATGTACACACTAAAACATTCAAAGTAGTCTACTTGCCCCGCAATACAGCTTTTCCTGCATTCTTCCACGTTTCGAAGCGTGTGTTGAAACAAGAGATCACGAATGTCACCAGATGGCGCTGCGCGGTGTTTCCAGGTTTCTATAATATATTGTAACTTTCTCTCTGATGATGTCTTGTTGGTTTTGTTCTGCGCTTCTTTTGTGATGCGTGTGTCATGTGTTGGTCTTCTATATTTACATCAATAAAATTATATGTTGCTTAAGATTGGAGTATGTCTAAAATGTTGCCTAGGAGTCCTTACTGACAGACAAGGGAAATTGTTTAATTTAATACGAATTGTGTAATTGCGAAAATTAGAATTTAAGAAGTTTGAACAGCGTGTCAAGCACCTTCTGGGATTCGAGTTGGATCTCTCTGATGATATCTCGCCGTCTTCCCGTTAAGTTCTTCCGCTCTTGAAGCGCGCGCTCCATTCGAAACACATCACAGCATCGCGGTAAACTTGCTACATCAGTTGAAATGTCTTTGTAGCACATTTTCTAAATTTCAGAAAAGTTTCATGTTCAGTCTTTGCTGATGTTGGGATCGAAAAAGTGGTAACGCAGGTGGTCATAAAAGCACATGCTGGACAGCTACCGACATACAAAATACGATGGCTCTCGGAACACTGACTTCTGAATGACTTGTATCTGTGAGCGTGTTATAAAACTAGTCTTTAAACTTTTTGATACCACCTCGTCGTTGATGCAATGAGTGAATTTTAATTTTCTCTAGTGCCAAGCCCACTAGCAAATCTCTCAACGACCACCGGTGAGACATATTGGTGCGAATGTCTTAGGCAATTGTGCAGTGAAATTTGCAATTTACGCTCTCATATCAGTACTGATGTCTGAAATAGTAAAAGTGTATACAAGATAGTGGCTGTTCTCTACATACGAAATTTCGACCGTATATAGGATCATAGTAGCGAAACATATGTCTAAAATCTTGAAATACCTCAAAAAGGATGTTTGATAAAAATATCTTACCACTTACCAAGTCAAAGGTACCAGTTCCTTTGTAAGGGTGGTTAAATGCACATCATAGCTGAATCAACAATAAACCTGGAAGAAAAAAATAATAATTTAGAAGCTATAATTGCCACAATGAAAATAACTGTAAATTCTTAAATAACTAACCTAATATTCTGATATCGTGTCTAATATGATCAGTTTAACAATACTTTAAAGAAGCTACTAAAGGGAAATTTTTTTGGTACATAAGAGCGAGGGAATTGGAATCGGAAAAAACAATTGAGAATTTATATCATTATTATCATTTATATCATTGAACAATTGAATTTATATTAATTTACTACCATTTTCATTCCTTTTTCTCATACTTCGGTATCACAATTGAATTTATTTTCAATAAATAGCATGCGAAAATTTTAAATGCTGAAAATGACTTAGGAAAAATAAAAATATGAGAATTTTAAGTATATTTAATATGATTTTGTTTCAGCAAACGGTTCACATGAAACGATACTACTACATATGCGATACTAAACATGTTACTTTCGGTAAAATTTTATTACAGAGTACAATTATCCTTTTTTTTCTGATGCGTACAATAGGTTCTTTAGTTTCTAAATAGGTCCATCAAGTTCGAAACTGAAATTAAATACATGTGATATCATTGTCGAAAAAATCTGTGATGACTAATAAGAACTGTCGCTTGAATTTCGCTTTTCAACTCATAGTCTTTTCTTTTATTTCAGAGTATAGGATATTCACTGTTTACCGTTGTAGAGAGAAAGTATGCCAGAATTAGTTTCTGAGAAAAACAGGGTAGAACATTCTGAAATACGAAATTTATTCTTCAAAGAATTCTGACGACTGTAGATTATTTCCATATGTTGAATTTCATATCTTATATATTTTCGAATATATGGATTAAATTCATGCTCATGCAGCAGGCGCCAACTTAGAGTTGGCAGTTTGGATATTGATTGCTCATCTTGCAGGATAAAAAAGGATATGGCGTCACATCATAGTTTAGTTAGATGTTCAGTTAAGCTGTGATGAACATGCTCTTTTAAATTTTTTTATTAAAGAAGTTATCTACCTGAAAGTTTTTGAATGCCTCGAAAACAATGATTAGACTTCTCATAAATACTTCGAATACTACCTTCGATAATACGAACTTTTTTTCAAGGGACGTACGCAATTAGGAAATGGATAATGCTTACACAATGGCTCAAACATTATCATAGAAATGTTTAAACTAAATGAAATAATGACAAAAAACGAGGTCACTTTAATAATCATAATCTTAAAATTATATGAATGCCACAATATATTGTTTCCATTATCTAATATCATTGGGTCAATACATTTTTTTGTAATATGATACATAAAAAAAAATGTTACGACTATCATAAGTTCATTTGTGACCTTTTATCAAATCAATTGAGTTCGCTGTAGATTATTTTAATTAGCTGTGACGCTAGATTATTATTATTTCTAATGTCTCTAATATTTTTGGGTCAATAAATTTTTTGACTAGAAATAGAAAGAAACATATTACGACTATCATAAGTTCATTTTTGACCTTCTATCTAATCATTTGAGTTCACTCTAGATTATTCTCATTAGCAGTGACTCTAGATTTTTATTATTTCTAATGACTCTAATATTATTGGGTTAATAATTTTTTTGTAATATGATCCATAGAAAGAAACATGTTACGACTATCATAAGTTCATTTCTAACCATTTATCTAATCAATTGAGTTCGCTGCAGATTATTTCAATTAGCAGTGACTCTAAATTATTATTATTTCTAATGTCTCTAATATCATTGGGTCAATACATTTTTTTGTAATATGATACATAGTAAGAAACATGTTACAACTATCATAAGTTCATGTGTGACTATCTTATCTAATCAATTGAGTTCGCTCTAGATCTTTTCATTAGCAGTGCCTCTAGATAATTATTATTTCTAATGTCTCTAATATCATTGGGTTAATAATTTTTTTTTGTAATATGATACATAGAAAGAAACATGTTACGACTATCATAAGTTCATTTTTAACCATTTATCTAATCAATTAAGTTCGCTGTAGATTATTTCAATTAGCAGCTACTCTAGATTATTATTATTTCTAATGTCTAGCGAAGATGAATACAAGCAAACATGCACCTTTTCAACATTGCTACTCATTTTCTAAATGGTCACAACTAAATATCAGAGAAACAAAAGAAGAAATAATTCGCCATAATTTTGAATGGAGTATTCTATGTAGGACATATTTGCATTAATCTATTTTATCTCCTCCCTCCTACCCCGAAATATACAACGCCCACTGTATTGAATGCACGATACTTATACAATAGAGTCAAACATTGTTTTTGGTTTGTCGAACCCAAGGTAATGACAAGGAAAAAGGTCATCTTTTTAAATTTTCATGATTGCATCGAATGTTAAAACTTGCGGTATCCATTATCGTAAAATATAGCTAGATCCTTAAAATAATTTTTAACCATATCAAACCAGAAAACCGGTTGATTTTTCGAGTTGATTTGTGGCCTATCAGCTAATCAACTTACTCCTGTGTCGATGAGTGTCAATCGCAGTGACTTGAGATTACTATTATTTCTATTTCTAATGTGCTAAAGATAAATACGAGCAAACATGCATCCTTACTGTATTACTGCTCTTTTCTTAAATGCTCATAACTAAATTTCAAAGAACAAAAGAACAAATAATCTTCCTTCATTTTAAATGCAATATTCTATTCTGGAGATATTTTTACTAATATTTTTATCCCCCCTCCAAGGAATACCGATCGCCTACAGTAATACAATGTGCAGTGTTTATACAAAAGGATCAAACATTATTTTAGGTTTGGTCAGCACAAATGTAACGACATAGATCGAGGTCACAGCAATCGTCACAATCTGATTGCATCGATATTACAACTTATGGTATCCATTATCCTAAAATGCAGTTGAATCATTAAAATAATTTTTTTGTATCATATCAAACCGAGTTGATTTGTGGCCTGCTGTTTAATCAACTTATTTCTGTGTCGATGAGTGTCATTCGCTGACTTTAGATTACCATTATTTCTATTTCTAGCCCAAGGAAGATAAGCACTGTCTAATTTGCGGGCCTGCAATTCTGCAGCTCATTTCCCAAATAGCCATAACTGGATTTGAAAGAACAAACGACTGATTGCAAATCGGCTTTGCACTCACAGGCAGCAATGATTCATTAAGAGTGGGGAGGCAAAACTGCTGCAGTTTTATCAGATTTCCCGCTAAAACTCATCTCCTACTGTTTCCTGTTCATTTTTCATCAACTCAATAATCTTGTTAACATTTCCTCATTAACATCGGACTTCCGGAGATTCATAATACTATTACATTTATTGACTTTTCTGTATTCCGTATGGATCGGTCTGGACGGATAAATATAGCAGCAGATAATTACCGAGAGTTTCCTAATTTCACGAGAAGAATATGGAATAAACAGCTTACTGGAACACAGAAACTTGTGTTCGAGCCATCAAATACATTGACGTTGATTAAGTTAATTATCTGCCTGTATTTTTTCTTTTTAATGCTCTTCCTGTCACTAAGAAGCGGCTTTTTATGTATTTTGACATAAATTGACTTTGGCGAATTTGGCGCTGGCACGTCCTAATGAAGCAGATAAGCCTAATTTTGTTTTCTGATTTTATCAGCTAATGAATAATCTTGTGTATACGGGTTGTTTAAATGTTGACAGCACTTTTTTGTTAAAAGCTGATGTTCAGTGAGTTTAATTAGTAATTTTTTTGTTTGCTTTCGACACGTTTTTCCTTTCAACTTATCTAACGCGAATTAAAATAGTTTGCTTTAATCATCAATCATGGGATAGTTATTTTGTATCTAAAATTCACTGAAGTGTTTAAGGCACATGTGTTAAATATTTTGTAAATATTCTCTTGATTGAGTTATCGGTTTGCTAATATTTACCTGTAGTTAAATACAAATTATTTATCATACACTTTTATTTAATTTAACTCTTTCGTGTTCGTAAAGGTGGAATTTTGCAGTCAACTTTTCATTCGCATTCTGATGCGCTAAATATTTGAAATTTTACACAATTGTGTGTTTCCGATGGCAACGATTTTAATTAAATTCTCATTTAATATGAGTGGCGCATTTCAAAGTTATCAGTTTCCGTAATAATTACAATGACGAATTCTGAAATGTGTTAAGGATGGAAATAATAGAAAAACACAAATTTGAATTAAAAAGAAAAATGAATAAAAGAAACAAATGAAGTGAACAACAATTATAATGGTAACAATGCACCTTTTTGCGCGCTCAACGCAGCAGCATTAAGTTATTGCATCAACAAAATTTCTGCAGAAAATTTGTCCATTTTGGAACTACTAATGGCGTGTGGTCTCCGATGAGTTCGCCATTCTAGTTCTCTTCCATTTTTCTTCCATTTTGATTTTTTTTTTACTTTCTAATTTTCCTTAAGTGTTTCAATTACTAGAGAATTTTTGTTATTTAATACTATAATTTTTGTTGTGTCATATTTAGGAAAATTTTGTTGGTGCAATAACTTAATGTTGCTGCGTTGAGCGCGCAAAAAGGTGTATTGTTATCATTATTATTATTGTTCACTTCTTTTGTTTCTTTTATTTATTTTTCTTTTTAATTCAAATTTGTGTTTTTCTGTTATTTGTCTATGTATTTCATTAGAAGTAGCTGCATATGCGCCTTTCTATTTAATGCGAAAAATAGTTTTTATTTAATTTAAATTTCAATTAATATTTAAATTAATTTTGCTATATTTTTTATCAATTATAACTCTTCAGGATGGAAAGATAGAGCATAATTAACTGCAAAATAAAAAGTTTTAAAAATCATGCTTTCATAATCATACTAAAAGCAGAAAATGACGTTTCTTAACTGAACTCTGTAGATGATGAAAAAATTGTAAAAGCGTGCGTGGTGATATTAACAGCAATATGATTAGTAAATTAGGCCTCAATAGGAGCCATAAGCAATACAATTCATAAAAATCCATTAAAAAGTAAAATATATAATAAATGTGATTACATTTCCAATTAGTTTTGAGATTTTCTATCAGCGCCTCTCGCCTTTTCCGATTTTTATTTCAACCTCTATATTTTTGATAAAAAACGAGATATTTTCTACTTTATAGTGCAGCATTAATATGTAAGCATATTTAATATTTATCCCTGACAGAAGCATGACTTCAAGTTATTTATTGTTACAAGAGTGTATGATACCAGATAAGTGGCAATAGTTAGATGTTGAGCTACTTTGAATTTGATTTAAAATGAGAGACGAGACGAATACGAGTACGATTACGGTTGAACGAAGTCACGATGTACGCAGATACGGAATGTAATAGTTGTGTTTTACAGTTCTAATAAATGTTTGTTTAGTCTTAGAAGAAGTATAATGGATATCAATGGAGAAGCCAACATCCACGTCCTCTGATTCATCCACGGGGTTTAGGTCCACAAGGATGGATGGGAGCATCAATAGAATGTTTAAAAAATCATTCTGTTTGTTCAGTTGAAGGTAACGGATTATTTTTTCATGCGCATGAATTTACTGTGCTACTACGCGCTTGCCGATTCTTCTTACCACATTTCTTCTTTAAAGTGGACATTCACTGCTCTTCCAAACTGGAATTTTTGGAACACGGTAAGGAAAAACCAATCGTCAGGGTGAAAAACGGATGAATAGCGGAACGGAAGGGGCGGAATTCAGACTAGTTTGAAGTCTGATTGGATCGGCCGGTTCGCTTTTTGAGGACCTCGATACGAGGTTAGCGGTAAAACAAAGGATCTGCCTACATTGGAACCTGGCGTCGAGGGTAGAAATGAAACTCGAAATCTCCCGTGAGGGGAAAGATTAAGGTAGATGGATAGAATTCTGCAACTTTGAACCTTGTCTCGAAACAAATTTTGGAACATCCGTGAATGCTGTGCTTAATTTTTTAATTAAATTGGGTGGAAAAAGCCCGCTCTTAGGACAAATGGCATAGCTTAGCCTTCTCGTGAATGTCCAGCTTAAGTCGCCGCCACGATTATTGTTGTGTGCTTCACCGTACTTGTAAAATGTTGCGTGCTCTTATTTCATTTTTCGTCTTTTTGATGTATTAGTAAATGCCCTGTCCTGAAGGTCCACGTCTGTTTTCTATAGAAATAACAAAGCAATTAATAATCTATACTTATAAAAGGCAATGTTTGTGTGCGTGTATGTTTGTCTGCGATGTCCAGACGAATCTATCGCACTTACAGCCATGAAATTTGGCACACGGATAGTCATTATGGTTACTGAATGCACCTCGTAGCCGGAATTTTAAAATTTAATCTAGAAAATTTTTTATTTAGTGTTTTGTGTTGTTTTGGGTCATTTTTTGCACGTTTACGGCCGCAGTTTCTTTCCTAATGATAGTTGAAAAACAATCCATGCACCATCGGATAGAACGAACAATTTTCGATCTAATGAAGTTTGTTTTGAACGTCTAACGTAATTTACTAAATTTTGAGAAAATGTTTAAAAATAGTAAGTTTTGCCATCTAAATTTTATTTTTGTTTTTAAATTTTCTGCATCCAACGTTCTAATAACGCTATTGTTTTCAATTTTTTTCAGCTTATAACTGCAACGGTTAAGTCGATTTAAAACAAGAATGGTTAAAATATATTTTCCCGTTTATTTTTAAATTAATTTTTCCCTGGTCAGTTGAAAGATGTTTATCCTCTAGCGAGTTTCCTCACGCGGTACTTCTTCGGAAAGTTGCTGGCAATTTTGTTTGACTGACGGTGCAGAGAGCAGGATACCTCATAACCTGCAACCGAATGATTGACTTCGATTATTATTTTCGGATTCGATTTTATATTTTACTTGCAGTATAATAATCAATTTCACGTTAAAATTTTTCAATATTGTTTCGGATTAACGTACTCTGTATTGTTCTTCTATAGTTGAAATGTCATTATCGCGAAGAAAAACAAGCCGGAAAATCAATAATGTGTATCTTTTGTTTTGTTTTCAGAACTTTTTCATGTCATTGTGGGAGTTTTTCCCCCATTTTGTTGAAATCCTGATTCCACGGGCAACACCGTGCGCGTACTGCTAGTTATTTATGTTGAAACTAATGATTATGTGCTGGACTGCTTTCGCAGTTGTAAGTCACTTAATAGAATCTATTATCCTCATCTGGCGCATGTTAAAGGCGTCGAGTTAACCCTATTAGCACAAAATGTTCTGCAATATTCATACGATATCTTTACGATGTTGTGCGCCATTCAGAATATAGCAGACATCGTGGAGACATATCTTGCCCTAATAGGGAATTTAGTTCTAGAAATCAGCGTGCAGCTTACATGCTTAAACCAAACGAGCGAAATTCGATCCGATGGAGAGAATTTTCGCTCCTTTCCGTACTTGAAAGTGCATCGTCCTTTCGGAGCGTTTTACAATCCTTCCGCGAAGCGAAATATTCGGAGCGAATTTCGCTCCTTTTTGTATTGAACGATTTCGCTCATTTTCATTAGTTTTTAATATTAAAAGCGACATCGTGGAGACATATCTTGCCCTAATAGGGAATTTAGTTCTAGAAATCAGCGTACAGCTTACATGCTTAAACCAAACGAGCGAAATTCGATCCGATGGAGAGAATTTTCGCTCCTTTCCGTACTTGAAAGTGCATCGTCCTTTCGGAGCGTTTTACAATCCTTCCACGGAGCGAAATATTCGGACCGAATTTCGCTCCTTTTTGTATTGAACGATTTCGCTTCTTTTTCATTAGTTTTTAATATTAAAAGGAGCGTGTTAAAAGAAATGTTCCTTTTTGAGCAATATTTTAAGCAATGATTCGAATGATCTTATCGAGTCTGTGTAAAAACGGAGATAAGGAAGGGTCACGTGATGATATTAACCAATGACTTTTTGGACACCCCTTGAGTCTGAAACAGTAATTATAAAACGCTCCTAAAAAGACGACGCATTTCGATTCTGTTATCAGTTTCTTGGCGAGCAGGAATCGGAACTGGTTTTCGGCGGGTTTTTGTGCTAAAAGATCGAAAAGGTGAATTTTTTCATTCGCTCCCTTTTGGAGTCCAGAAAGCCTCAATTGAATTTACCGTGTACAGGAGGAAAAATGAAGTGATGTTGCAAAACGGCGTAAGTAGAAACTCTAAATTAAAGAAAACGAAAAAAAAAAATTACAAATAACTCACATTTTTGAACACTTTTTGCAAAAATAAAACTTTAGGAAACTGTTATATTATTTTGGATCGTTACACAACCAAAAAATACATTTAATAGCAAAATTGTATACATAAATAATGCTAATATCATAATGTTTTATCCGAAATGTATCCCATCACTAAAAATTTTGCATCTATCGCAATTTTAAATCTCCGAATTTATTAAAAGAAACTCCTGCCCGAAACACAATTCTTTTCTTCTATTTTCATCCATAAGCTGTTTGGACAGACCAGACAAGGTACTTTAGACTTTGATCCAACATGTTACAAACTTTCTTTTCTTTTCCGAACAATGTCAAGCCAGCCCTGGAATTCTGATAAAGCGGAATTTGTAGCTCGAAATCTCTCTCGAACCAACCCACGAATTCTAGAAGGAGGAAGAAGAAATATATCTACAGGACACCTGGTCACAGTTCCTCCATGCTGCCGATCAGGGCTTCGGAAAAATTTGAATAATGCCCCTGAATTTTTGAATACATCTTTCAAAAATATTCATGACTTTTCCGTAAGACTCCGGC
>BGPR01009895.1:10230-24121 GCA_013235015.1 Araneus ventricosus | reverse complement strand
ACAATGGTTTAGATTAAAATGAGAATTGATGTTTGAAAGATATTTGTGGAGATAATCATCTTAAAAAAATTAAGTGTTATGTATTGTTTTCGAAATGGATATAGGCAGTGCCCACAAGTGACATCGCATGGCTGAGAAATATGGATCGTATGAAGAAGGTTATGGGTTGTATTCTTTGGCTACGCTCTTAACCAGCATTATTTGAAAAAAAGAACTTTCAGATCGAAGTGCGCTTTAATAAAAAATTACTGGCTGCGGTTGGAAGGATTTTAAGCAATTCTTAGAGGGAAATACAAATATGGGCCAGTTCCTGCTGAAAGTTTTCCAGGGAGACAGCTCGTCCCTATGTTGCAGCAGACTTTTATGAAAGGCACTCCCGGTCTCTTTGATCGATAGAGATGCAACACTTCCCCTTTTTACTTTCTCGTATACGAAGTATACAAAGAGAAATTATTGTAATCGTCGAAAAATTTGGACTCGAGATTTTGACGAATTTCCACGTTTTAGACCTCCCTGAGTCCGAAAAACACAATTTTGGGATTGTATTGCGTGTGCCTGTGAACAAGCTAACTCGAAAACTATTAGAGCTACAGAAATAAAATTTGGTATGTGATCTTTAAACATAATTTGCAGTTTTCTATCAAATATTGTATAAAATCCTTCTACGGGAAGTATGTCTGTCTATCCGCGTTCATAAAGACATTATAACTCAAAAGTTTCATTAGTTAGATGGAAAAAATTTGGTAGACAGTTTTATCATCAGGAATGTAGGTCCGTATCAAATTTTGGACCAAATCCGTAGAAGGGACGACTGTCTGTTGGTCTGTATAACGAAAACTTGTTAACAGGATAACTTCTTAACCTTATGGCTTAGATAAATAAAAATTGATATGTGGTCTTCTTATCTTAATTGTAGATCAGCGCCCAATTTTAATTTCAATCGGGCGAAAAAAAGTTGTTCAAATCGCCTATTCGTTTTTTCTCATCACACAATGACGCAAGGCCATCATTGCGTAATGGTGCGTTAAACTTCCTCTTCTTTTTATCCGCGCGGTGGTGGGTTGGGGAAATGACACCTTTTTGGGAAGTATACGAGAAAGTTTAGGGGAGACCACTCCCGCTGGTTTAATGAATCATTTACCAGGCTAGTTATTTTAGACTTAGTGAGACTAGAGCCAGTAAGAAGTCAAGTTGACAACATGAGGGAAGCTACGCTGTTCATCATTACAGCACATTAAATAGTAATGGATACAATCCTAATGATTTTAAACTTATGGATACATTTGAACATAATTTAGTTTTATTTATCTGGAATCAACATTCTGCGGTACAAAAATCTCCTTTTAGAACGAACGTTGTTTTATTGAATGAAGTTCTAACTATAGCACTATGGCATGTATAAAAATGAATTACAGCATTTAACCACGAGGGTGTGAAATATGGCTTTCTACTTAAGTCTTCAGTGACTTTCATAAAGTTTATTTTTGGCACTTCTTGAACACAGAACTCACGCAGAATTCTCTACTGTATAAGAAAATGTACCAATGAAGTCATCCACAATTCAATGGACATACGCAAAATGTAATATTTTTTGTTAATTGGTGTTTCCTAATTGGATAATTAAGTTCAAATGAATGTTCAAACAGGTGCGATAATTTGCATAACGCAAAGAAATACAATTCTTTGCTTTCTTGCAACGATCAATCGAATTATGTTTGCATCATTTGGTAGTTAACAAAAAAATTATTAGTACTTTCACTTATGGTATATGCAAGAATTTTAGATTGAATAAATTCTTCTTTAGCAACAGACATAAAATTTCTTGAAACTGGTTTTTGAAACTTGTTTATTAAATAAATAGCGGAAGAAAGTCTTTAGAATGCTAGTTTTAAAGTAATGTTGAGTTAAACGTAAGAAATCGATGATTACATGAAAAGAATATAAGCTGAAATTGATGTTAATACCCAAATATTTGATTGATTTTGTACCTGAATTATCGTGTTATACCGTAATATTGTTGCATTTACAAATCTGCCCACATTATATTGCTCAATTTAATAGACGCTCCAGTTTGAGCCGCATAGGAACATTTTAGCTAACGTTTTCCCCATCCAAACTATGAATGATGCTCTATAAAATCCAGCACCCAAAAATAATATGGTGGATCCCTTCTTCCTTTCCTGAGGTTTTCATTTCTTTTTGAAAATTTTTAAATTTAAGGAATGTGTGATTTTTTTATCTTCAAAATCAAAAGTAGCATTTGATTTTCATTTTTATCTATAGTAACAAGCGTCAAATGTTTGAGAGAAAATAATAATATAGAGATAAATCGATTTTCGATCAAATATTGACTATAGAAATGACTGAACTGAAATTTCCTCTTCAAATTATATCTCTTTAGCCTAACAAAAAAAAAACATTTAATTAATTTTAATGCTGGTTAGTTTCAAATTCCAACGCGGATCTTGGAAATATCATTGATCAAATTTCTAGATTTAAGCAAGTAAACTTTGATACGAATCCGACTGAGAAGCATCAATTTCTAACACCGAAAACCATACATCTTTGTATATTTTAGAAAATTTTGATCGACTTTTTTTCAGAAAAACACGATTATATGGCATAATTTTCACTGAGGCGTTGAGTACCAGAAGGGGCCAACCCTCATTTTTTATTAAAATTAGATGGGGATCATTTTGAGAAGGAAAACATGTATCCTTTCATAACCGGAAGAACTTCCCAGTAGCACATCTACGCCGCATTACATCCCCGTCCTTAAAGTGGGGTTTAATTCAGTTATATTAACAGCATTCAATTTAATCAGAAAGAGGGCTATTTTGGGACGGATGTCACGAATTTGAACCGCGGTCAGATGACAAGGACGACACCTGAGCTGGCACCCACCTACAAACTTCCGCAACACACCAGCAGGAGGAACGTTTAACCCACTACATATGATTTAACGTGCAACAGCACCCTCCCCCCACAGCGGATCTCCAGGGGAATCGTGTTTCGGGCTTAGATCCCTCCAATAGGCCGAGACCTTACCCTAGGCCATCGCGGCTCCTTTTAAAAACCAGAATGGACCAAGAGTTTTAGTTGCTCTATAGTAGTTAGCAACATTTGCCAAATGTTACATTTTACGTTTATAAAATATTATGCCTAGTTTGGCTTAGCGAAATTTGAGGGTTGGTCTACTTTGGTTGTTAAGGGGACATACGACTCTCAAACCTCGAAAAAATATGGGAAAAATTTTCAAATTTGATACAATCTATCTCTGAAACAATAAATTTCACAAACTCACTTTTTTCTAGAAAAATATCTATTTTTTCTGTTATTGTACACATATCTTCAAACCTTAATATTTCTATGTATTTAATTGAGAGTAATAAATATGGGTATAATCTTTTGAGAAAAATATGAGATAGTCACCTTGCGCGCATGATTATGGATAAAATATTGGTCTAAACATAACATTTTGGGTATTTCAGTAATCCAAACAGTTTGTTTAAAAAATTGAACCGCAATTGAATTACATATAAATTTAATTTCTATTTTATATACCAATTTAAAATAAAGTGTTTAAAATAGTTAAAACTTCAACGTTTCAGAACCTCCCACAAAACTTCTTTGGAGAGAAATGTTCAAAAATAGTGGTTCAATTTCTAGAACATAGCGTAATACGTATTCAGTAAAACTTTTATGTAAAAATATTCAATAGTTCTTGAGACAGTGTACGCGCAATATCAAAAAAACACATTTTGAGATCTAACGTTTTAAAGATATGGTCATTTTCAATGTTTACGTTGAAAAGCGGATACATTTTCCTTCATAACTTTCATAATTATTAGAATTTTTTAACTCGGATTGTTTTAAATTGTTCAGAAATAACTGTTGAATAATATATATATTTTTTCAAAAAATCGAAAAGTTCCGAGATTTAACAGTTTTATGTCCCTATTATTCCTCACTAAATTCGTGAATTTTTTCATCCTAAACATATTGTAAGGGCAAACAATCATGAGACGGTCAATAAATTATGATTTTAATGTCAAAGTTGGTGGAAATCAGTTAAAGATTTGTTATTCATTGTTAATCTGAATTAACTATTTCAGAAATGAAAAGTGATGTTTATTAATCCTGGTAGTGGTTGAATGATTCTGAAACTTTCTCCAAAGCACTTTCATTATCTCGAAATACATTATCTTTATATATCAGATGACTAGCAGTAATTTTAGATGACCATCCACAATTTTTGCTAATTTGAGCTAGGCATCCTACTAATGCGGAAAGCATGTTTTCATTCAAAACCAAGGCGGGCCGAAGACTTTTAGTTGCTCTATAGTATGTAACAACACTTGCCAAATGATTACATCATTGTTTATAATATATGTTGCCTAGCTTAGGTTAGTGGAAATTGTGTGTTGGTGCACTTTGGTTCTTAGTGTCTTTCTTAATTGGAAATTGCTAAATTCATGAAATATTTCGCCTTTGAATCAAGTCCATGCCCTAAACATGATGTTAGGGCAAATAATAACGGCACGTAAACAAATTATGAAATTAGTGCCAAAGTTGCTGGAAATCGCTAAAAAGTTGTTATTCATTGTTAGTCTGAAACCACTCTATTTCAGAAATGAAAAGTGATGTTTATTAATCTTGGCAGTGCTTGAATGCTTCTAAAACTTTCTCCAAAGCACTTTCATAATACACTCCGGAATACATTATCTTTATACTTCAGATGACTAGCGGCAATTTTCTCCGAAATTTATTGTCCTGTTCTGAATACATCCCTTAACTGAAGTGAAGAGGAAATTTTATACACAGCCAAAGTCTTATCAATAGAGAAGTAGGAGGGAGGGAGAAATAAATAGCAGACGATATATTTGGGGCTTGAAAAAATTCAGTCTTTAAATGACCCAAGCCGCAACGCAAATTGGACTCCTCCAAACTTTTCAAAAGGATAGACCCCCCTCTTTCGCTATTTTCTTTGATCTTTTTCGAAGATGAATTCGCCATTTTTTTTCCAGGGGTCTCATTTCGAGTCTGAGGGTAGGGATAACTTGAAAACCTTAACAGCTGCCATTAATATTTCATGGAAAGGAATAGAATTTTTTGCCTTTTCTATTCTAGGTCGCTATATTGTGATGGTAATGCTATAAAGCGATGGAATTTTCATTTTTTGTTGTGACATTTCCTTTTATTTTTTTATATTTTTTGTGAAAAAAATAAAAAGTGAAATGGGGAGAGGTTGATAGCAGTAAGGTAAAGGTATTTTCTGAAAAAGAATTTCACTTTTTGTGGATGATAGGTCTTGAGATGGAAAAAGTTTTGGGAAAATTGTATTTTTACTTTATTTTTTTCAGTTCTTTGTATTGAAAAATTGCTTAGAAATACCCTATAAACATTTTCTGCTTTTTCAAATAGTTAGGAAGATAACGTTTATTGTATTTGAAATTGCAGATATTTGCTTATAAAATGTATCTAATCTTTATTTGTTTGTGATAGTGCATCAGAGAATAATTTTATCCATTCAAAGTTGATAGTAAATTGGTTATTCATCAAAACCAAGTATTAAGTATAACATCTGAAGACAACAAGTAAAGTTTCAAGTTAATTCAGGAAATGTAACAGTGAATTCAAATGTAATCTATTCTATAATATCTCAAATAACTGCTTTAGTTTGTGGATGTTTCAACTGGAAAAATAGTCAAACTAGATAATAGATCATTTTCTACTCCTTCAAATAGTTGGGGAGATTTCATTTAACTGTTTGAAATTGAGGATATTTGAATGTAAAATGTATTTAGGTTTTATGTGTTGTTTACAGTCTATCTGAGTATAATATTGTCTATTCATACTCGATAGTAAACTGGGGAATTCATGGAACTGTATCCATAAACTGGAACATTCAGAATTGCATCTGAAGACAGTGAATCAAGTTAAGTTAGAAAATATAACAGAAAAATCAAAAGTAAGGCATTCTAGAGTATCTCAAATTATTGCTTTGATTCGCAGATGATTCAACTGGAAAAATAGTCAAAATATTCTAAACATTATAACGATAAAAATTTAAAGATTTCGAATTATATTATTATATTTTACAAACTTATAAATATTATTTGTTTTTATTTTCTAATAATACCGATGAAAGAGATAATTTAAACCAGTGAATGCTTATCGTAAATTTGATATAACAAATCAACTCGTAAACACAGAGTAAACGATATCAGGTTGATTTACAATTTAAGTGCACGGTAATAAATTGGCTAATAAACTATAGAATTTTGTGTTTCCATTCGCCTGAATTCACATTTTAACTTCGGATATTATAAGATCTTCTAACTATCAGTATTTTAAGGGCCTCGTGAATTTTCCTTTATAAATGCTAAGTAGTCTTCATATAACTTCAGTGATCTGATATTGAAATTTTGAATGAAAAAATACTCTTAATTAATTAATATCTATTAAATGCAGTCTTCTAGATATGAATTCAACATTCATATAACACGGTGATTTCATTTCATGTTGTATCAAAATCGTGCTGGTTAAGGGAGAGCGGAATGTAGTGCTATGGTGGGCTTTCGCTGTTTTTAGCTTATTTTTACCTTGACGTATTGAAATCGCTATTTCTGAGATGTGCTATATGAAAGATATGTTATCTTAATATATTATTGCAAGAGCGTTGTCACAATCTTTGCACCATGTAATCAGAATACCGTATTATAAAAGGGTTGTCTGTACTCAAAAATCCTATAATTAAAATAGCTGATTACCTTCTATCTTATAGAAAAAAATTAATTTCTCAATAACTACTGCTTTTTTCCGAAGCATGATTTCTATATAGGAAATGAGCATTATTTCTATATAGGAAATGAGCATTATTTCTATATAGGAAATGAAGCATGATTATATATAGGAATGAAGCATGATTCTATATAGGAATGAAGCATTATTCTATATAGGAATGAAGAATGATTCTATATAGGAATGAAGCATTATTCTATATAGGAAATGAAGCATGGTTCTATATAGGAATGAAGCATGATTCTATATAGGAATGAAGCATGATTCTATATACAAATGATTTCTATATAGGAATGAAGCATGATTACTATATAGGAAATGAACATGTAATTTTGTAGACGTAGAATGATTTATAACATGCATACTGAAAAGAGAGAAATGTACACGTTGAAGGAAATATATTGTATTATAAATATATTTTTAATTAAAATACTTTCTTTAGTTTTATTATTCCTAAATAGAAGAAATTAAAATATCCTAGTAATGAAAATTTCTACTACTTCCAACAAAAAAATATAAAAGCAAGACTTTAATTTTAAAAGTTTATAAATTAATAATAGATGTTTCAATCTTGTTTCTGCTTCAGAAGTGAAAACGAATTTTTCTGAATTCTGTCAAGGTATTTTAACTTGTTATCGTGTTTTCGCTTTTGCAATGATGCCAAAGTAAATTAATAAGTAGATGTTTCAATCTTGTTTCTACTTCAGAAGTGGAAACGAATTTTTTATGAATTCGGTCTAAGTATTTTATCTCCTTATCGTATTTTCGCTTTTGCAATGATGCCAAAGTTTTACTGCCTTCAAATTGTTTTTCTATTAAAATTTGAAGAGAAAGAAAGCGATCAATTTTAGTTTTTTTATTTATTTGTTTTCCTTTTTTCCACTTTAGATATTCGAGTACACAAGATTACATTTAGAAGAAAAAGTAGAGGATCTCTTTGGTATTTGCTTTTTAAGCATATAATGTTGCTTTGCCAGAATGTTTTATTTAGAGTTGGTTTTAATGTTTTATTAGAAGTTAGATTTGAAATCGTATATTCTGCTGTCACATTTCTCTTTCTGTAAACTCGTTATTGAATTGCAATGTCGATAACGATTTTATGCGTGGAAGGTCATTTTACAGTTTGTTAACTATTGATATTCTTTTTCACGTGGATAATATTTATTATCATTAATCCGTGTTATGGTCAAAAGTCTACAAAATAATTTTTCAGGAGACGTTCATATTTTTGTCCCATCCATTTTTTTTCATAGTAAATACTTTGAAATATTTCTATGATATTCTTTCATTATTTTTTCCGTTAATAATATTAAATGATTAAGCAAATAAATTTTAAAATAGAAGTAAGAATGTTTTCATTTTTCCCGTTAAAACATTAAACTTTAAAATAGAACTAAGGTTATTTTCCTTATTTGAACCATATAATCTACAGCGGCTAAATAAATTGAAAATAATATTTAAAAAGTTATAAAAACACGCGTTGACATAATAAATCTTTGTGATGAGTAAAGAAGCCTGTTTTATTACAGAAATAACATTTTGGGATCAGATCACAAATCAAATTTTGCGTATCTAGCATTCGAAAAGAAGGCATATTTAAATTTTATACTGAAAATATTTCAAATATATTTTAGATTTTGAAGAACGGTATCAATATTTAAAAATAATTCTTATTATATCGATTTATTTTAATGTGTGACTAGTTATTTTCTACATTTTAAAAAGAATACAGTTGTAAAGTGCTTTCATATTTGTTTTAGAAAAGTTAGCTAACGAATGATTTATTAATTATTTTTTTATTGAAAAGATGCAATGTTCTCATGTCTAACTAAATTCTCTATTTTCAACTATAAAAATTAATTCATGATTAATTGCATTGCTTATGTAGATAACAGAGATAGATGTGTCCCTCTTTAAAATGATAAATATGTCTGTATTTGTTATTATCCGTTTAAAAGAACACAGATTATTAATTATCTTAGTAGAGGAATATAGATTCAAAAATCAATAAACGGCGACATTTCCATCATTTTAAAGAATGGGATTCATCTATCACGTCTATTTAAATGAGATGGATGTAGAAAGTAGTGCAACAATTTCTCACAAAAATTTGAGAGTATCTAAACTACTAGTCTCGAAATATTTTATCAGTCTTGCGAATATTTTAACACACTGTATATATATTAAATTTGTTAGTATGAAGTTCCAGAAATATAATTACAAATATGCATGTAAATTTTAAACAAAGTCTTTTTAAATTGACGTTTCATATTTTTTCATAAATGCAACAGGTTTGAAGTAATAAAATATCATCGAATAGTTAAAGACATAATTTGGAAGAACATTATGTGGTCAAATTAGTGAAGATTTGATGTATGTTTATGAATGTACATCGACACAAGCGACAGTCGGAAATGTGATAAATATTTTCTTAAGCTAACGCGACAGTAGAATTTGGTTCCTGATACAGTCATTGATGTTTTAATTCTTATATCAAATAAATTTATCCAGTTCTCCCAATCAGTTTTTATATTATTAGAATAATATCTTGCAATAATATTTATTAATTTATTTGCCCACACCGGCACAGCCTACACAGAGGGTGTGAGACATTGACCAGGACAGCGGAAAGTACAAAATAACACAAAAAGAGAAAGAAAATAACATCAAATTGCAACAAATCACAACAAAACTGGATTATATTACATGCAAAAAAGCAAAAGCAAAATTTCTGAACAACCAAACAAAACACGAAGAAAGTTACAAAAAGTTCATGAAACAACATAAAATAATAAAACAGAAAACAAAAGACAAATGAAGATTTAAATAAAAACTTAGGATATTAAACACATTAAAGCAAGAGTGGCAATTCAATAGAACACATTTAAAATTTTATATTTCAAGAAGAAATAGAAATCATAAAAATGTTAAAGGAACATGATATATTTTTTGAGAACATTTTCTCAGTCAGAAGGCTCACTGCAAATTCAACTGGAAATCTTGCAATAGTTGAATTTGGATTCCTGATAAAGCCATAAAATGATTTTTTTAATCGTTTGAGTCATCAAAACTTCAGCCATCCCCACCGCGGAATCAGAGCTGTGAATAATATCTTCGAAACACATAAATCAATTATCCATTCTCTAAATAAATTCTACCGACGTCAAAAGGCTGAATTTTAGATGCTGTAATTTGTGAAATCCTAAATAAAACAGCTATTAAAAGATGCAGTTTATGGTTTGCCTTCATCTCTGCTTAATTTTACACAGAGTAGAATCCAGGGAATCCGAACCACAAGAATCTTAACCCCAGGAATACGAAATTTCAGATAATTCCAACATCTCTTTTTAATTTTCTGAATAATTTTTAATGAAAAATGAAGTAGAAATAACAATTACGATTGAGAAACAAAGCTAATGTTTATTCCTAACTTAAAAAAGGTATTCGAATTGGTCTTTAAGAATGAATGGCAAATTAATTAGTATAAACAAACTCGGATATCTTCTTTTTACCCTCAACTTGTTTGTCACTGCACCGTGCGACTCGCCGCGTGGTCTTTCCGTACGCCTTAAAGCTGCTATCACACGCAGAGCTATCGTGAGCTGTTATCTTGAGCGTGAGCACAATACCACTCAGGAAAAAAGTTTGTAGCACGTGACCGGTCAGACAAGATGACGGAAATCGTGTGCTGTATTCAACCGGCTTGAAAATGCACTCGTTGCTGACAAAAAAATCGTCAGCAGCTGAAATACAAACCAATCGGGTGTGACTTTGACGATGACGTAGTTCGCCTTCCACGATACCGAAATCCTGTCTGACCGGTTGTCTCAATGCGTCACGTGCTACAAACTTTTCTGCTGAGTGGCATTGTGCTCACCCTCAAGATAACAGCTCACGATAGCTCTCCGTGTGATAGCAGCTTAGCAGAGCATCCAGAGTCAATACTATATTGCATTTGATATATATATCAAGAGTATTTTACCGAATTTCCCGGATAATCCGAATTCCCTGGAATCCGAATAGAGGTCAGGCCCAATTAGTTCTTATTCCCGGGGTTCTACAGTATATAAAAATCATTGATAAATTTCTATTTTGAATACTAAATTATGCACTATCTAGAAATTAACAGTATTTGTTTTTTTTTCAATAAATATTAGTATTCAATTATTTATTTCATTATAAATTTTTTTCAGTTAAGGGGGCATTCGACTCTTAAACCTCGAAAAAGTGGGGAAACTGTCAATTTCGATACATTATATCTCTGAAAGAATGCAATTCACAAACTCACTTTTTTCTCTAGAAAAATATATGTTCTTTCTCTTATAGTACACACATTTTCAAACCTTTATATTGGTATGTATTTTTTGAGAGAGTAATAAATATGGGCATAGTTTTTGGAGACAAATGAGATAGTTACCTTGCGCGCATGATTACGGATAAAATATTTGTCTAAACACAATATTTTGGGTATACAAGTAATCCAAACAGTCTGTTTAAGAAACTGAACCTCAATTTATTAACATTTAAATTTAATTTCTATTTCATATACCAATTTAAAATAAAAATGTTAAAAACTGTTAAAATTTCAACTTTTCTAACACCCCCAAAAAAACATCTTTGGAGGAAATATGTATTAAAATGTAGTTAAATTTGTAGAACATAGCACAATACATATTCAGCAAAACTTTTATGCAAAAATGTTCAATAGTTCTTGAGATATCGTGCTCGCAATATAAAAAAACCCCACATTTTGAGATTATAGCGCTTTTTGGCCATATTCAATGTTTACGTTGAATAACTGATACATTTTTCTTCGTAACTTCATAATTATGGGAATTTTTTAACGCGAATTGTTTTAAATTGTTCAGAAAAGACAGGGGAATAATATTTTTTTTTTCATAAAATTGAAAATTTTCGAGGTTTAACAGTCGTAAGTCCCCTTAATATTCAGAAAAAGTATAATCTAAAATAATTAAAGATCCCTTATACAATGCGGTATAAGAATAACCTGCTATAAATTACCTTGAAAATATTAATAAACACAGGAATACCTAATTAAAGAGAGTTTTGCAACGGTAATTCCTCATAAATTAAAGTGCAAATAAATACGCTATAATTTGCTTCTGGGAGAGATTATTTCGGAGCCCTTGCTGCAGACGACGACCCACTTTTCCATTAAGTTAAGAGACTTCATTCGGAGTATTTGGGGTTGCTCTCTCAACTCCAAGATAAAGTTTTATACCACCTAATGGCAACCCTGGGAACTCAACGTCTTTTTACTATCGCGTTTATTTTCCCTCGGTATCCCGCATGCAAATGAAGACGATGTGCACCCCTTAAACCCACCTCCGGACGATTTTAGTGCAGAATCCTAATTATCGAGAGCAGCTGGGGGAGGATCTGAAGTGAAGAGAAGGGAAGGATTATGAGCTGTGCTCCTGCCAAACTCGCCCTAAAATTCCCTCCCTCTCAGCTTTATTTTAATGCTGCTGGTTCTCTCCAGTTTCGGTGGGAGATTTCGGAAGGAAGCAGTTGAAGTTGGGATTCGCAAAAGTATTCTTCTGAAAATTGCTGAATGCGGCAAGATCAAAGAGTCCGGCGCCACTGAATAGGAAAGATTCGCAACTGGAATGTTGATCTTGGATTCATAGACGAATACCTTAGAAACTCTTGATAGCAATTGCAGACAGTTCGACATTAGACACTGGCAGATATAACATTTAAATCCCCGAGGAAAACTTATTTTTAAAGACCTTGGGCAAACACAGCAGAACTTTGTATGGAGTAATTTCAATAACTGGGCAATATTGATAATAGAAATATCTATAAAGGTCTCTGTCTGTGCTCCTTCTCTCTGGTAATGAAACTGGATTCATTCTCCATTGAGTAAACACTCGTCCTTACAGAGAAGTATTGATCGCAAAATATTATGAAATGCCAGAGGCTTTTCGGTATCTATTGCCGATGGCATATTAAATTCGAATTGTTTATTCTGAAATTATTATTATATTACTCCAAAATTAATAAAATCCTTTACATTCCTCATACTTAATTGTATGAGTTTATTTATTGTTAAACAGCGGCTATAGCAATATCATCGAAATTTACATAAAAATTCTAAGATTTCAGTTTGCTTCGTTTAGTATATATTCAGATCTTTCTTTACATAAATTTTATAACTCTCTTAACATACCACGTCTTCTGGAGAAAATGATACATATTTTAATTTATTTTATAAAATTTTGCATGCTATTTCTTTTCGACTAAAATATGAAACTCATTTTATGCATAGGATTATTTCAAAAGATTCCGACAAAGTGTAAGCGAAGATCAGGCATAACAAAAAAATCACTTTTACATTGAAAAATTTAAGCAGAAACGTCAAGTGTGTCCGCTAGTTTTGCAAGAATAATCAAAAATAAATTATATTGATACGGCTTACAAAACAGGATTATTGAGCAGTGTGTGCAAAATGTTATCAAAGGTGCTCGACCTCAATAAGGGCTGTTTATCCAAGATTCAGTTGAACGCAGCATTCAGTGCACTAATTAACCCTTCCAAGGGCGGTGGTATCCTTCCGAAACAACAGCTAAGACATCTGCGATCTGTTGCTAAGACAACAGATCGCAATATAAGCGATCTGTTGTCTTAGCAACTTGTCTCGGTGTCTTTAGCGTTACAATATACACCACTTTTAACACCACTCAGCACCATTTTAAAGAAAAATATAAATTGTCTGTGGCATGGAAGAATTAACTCTATAATAAATAATTTACTAGTTTGGATGAATATAATTAAATATTTGGAAAATAATAATAAACAAATGGAGGGAATTGAGTGAGATATCGATTCGGAAACCAAAAGTGATGAATGTTGAACGTGTTACAAATATTTGGAAACATCAAAAATTAATACATAGAAACATTAAGTTATTAATAAGAACACAAATCCTTCTTATTAAATTGAAATATTGACAACATTAAAAATTTCCTTAATATAATTTAGCAATATTTTACATGTATAATATATGAATGAAATTATGTGTATAACATATGAATGAAATTATGTGTATAACATATGAATGAAA
>BGPR01009894.1:3835-21834 GCA_013235015.1 Araneus ventricosus | reverse complement strand
AGTTTTTAATTGTCACCACAGTTATTGACATCCCCTCGATCTTATTTCGTTTAGTTTCAACTGTCTATCTAAGCTTAGGTTAGATAAAACTAAACATTGACACGATAGCTTTTATTTAAATTAAAGATTAAGTTGTCAAACTGCCTTATTCACCGTACAATTTTACACTAGACTGCCAAATTAAGCATACGTATGCCTCTCAAAATTGCTGCCCGGGACACACGTATCTTCTTGCCTCTTCGTTGTTTTGCGTCTGAAATACTGAAGTATTCAATACACAATTAAGGAAAAAGTCCCTGCTAGTTTATTTTTTCTTACTTTTACTTCAAGGCCCCAGACACGGGCCTTTAATTGTCCCTTGTGGATGGCAATCTCTTTGACGTTTTATCCGAGAATAGGTTTCTTTTTCTCCTTATTTTTAACTCCCAATAAAAGATTTTTATTAGTCTAAAGTGGAGTTCTGATGTACCTCAAAGGGATTGACTACCACAAAAGAGTGTT
The DNA here is from genome assembly GCA_013235015.1 of Araneus ventricosus. Taxonomy (NCBI): domain Eukaryota; kingdom Metazoa; phylum Arthropoda; class Arachnida; order Araneae; family Araneidae; genus Araneus; species Araneus ventricosus. Next base: position 21,333 of record BGPR01009894.1, on the reverse strand, counting down.
ATATGAAACGAAGCGACCAGATGTTCCGGATTAGCAAGGACAGCCCCCAATTTTGACTTTGATTTGTCCCGGCTTGAAAAGATGTCCCGCATTTGTCCCAATTTTGAGGAAGTTCTCCTGAACTGTCCCGTTTTTAAATTATAAGTAAATAATTCATAATAAGAAATTTAACAAAAATGATTAACAAGATCTAATTAAAAAATTAACTTCTAGAGAATTCTTCACAACCTTTACTATACATAGTACATGGTTTTCTTATTTTAGTGAATAATGGTCATTTAAATAATATTTCCCATTGAATATTATTAATTTCCCCAACTTGTATACTTGTATAGCATTAATGTCAAGGTAAAGTGACCAAACAACAGGGCTTCAGAGAACCGAGCCGGGCTGGACTCCGTGGAAAGTGCTGGCATGCGCTCCACACCATCTCTTTTTCGAATTATGACTGCAGTGACTAATCAGCGTACGGAGTCTTTCTTCTGGTTGGATGGTCACATCACGTACTGTTGAGAAAATCTGACCACTAGCCACCGACTGTAATTTCGATTAATATAACGAGAATGTATGAGTTTTATTATGTTATGAATGTATTATGTATGAATGTATTGAGTTAAGAAAGAAAATAACTCTAAAAATATCACTGTACTCATACCAGGCCTCATTAGACATGTATAACTACTCTAGAAGATAAGGAAAATATATCTTTTCTTATCAAAGACTGGCGGACCTTCCTTTGGTCCCGGGGGTTTTACCCCTCATGCCCCCTCTCTCGGCAGATCTGCCAAACGTCCAGGATCAAGAGGACAGTCCCGGTTTTTGACTGTTTGAAGTTCATAAACTACGGTCACTTCGCGGTATGGGACATTTCAATCTACCACACGGTTCAAATTCCCACATGCGGCAATAAAATCCTCCACAAATTAACATGTTGTTAACAATAATTAAGGAGACTATATAAAGGGAAATTGATAACATTAATTTCCGATACGTGTATACTTGTACTAGCATTAGTGTCAAGGCAAACTGACCAAACGCGCAGGATCAACGGGACAGTCTCTGTTTTTGACTCTTTGTCTCTGTTTGAAGTTCATAAACTACGGTCACTCCGCTGTATCGGGACATTTCAATCTACTGCACGGTTCAAATTCCCACATGCGGCAATAAATTCTCCACAAAGCAACATGTTGTTATCGCTAATTAATGAGACGCGTCAGCCGCCTTGACTCGAGTAACCCTCTGCTGTCAAAGTGGATAGGGATCAGCATTACCTGCAGGTGTTTCAAGCACTACCGAGACACAGAACATAACGACCTGTCTCTTGCGCGCCTTTATGAAAGAGAAACTAAGCACTCCTTGAAAGAGTCTCCCTTTTGACGTAGAGTTTGCGTCTTGTGTTTCTTTTCTCCAAGCTGAACAGCCAAGCGCCCCACAGGTCAGTGGCAAACCGTGAGAAAGAAGCAACCTGTTCCGAGTTGAGCTATTCATGGAGAACGGTACCCCCCATTTCTCTCTCGCTCTCCCCTTCACCTTCGAATATTTCTGCTCCCTCCCCCTACATTTTCAACTCTTTTTCTTAGAATTCCCCATTTTTTATTTATTTATTAGTTCTTTCTCTCTCTCCACAACGTTCCTACCCACCCCTCTATACCGTCTTTGATTTTTATGTTGTTCAATTTTTGCAAAGAGTGGAAAGGTTGTTTTTTTAATTAGTTTTTTTGGCGGATTTCTGATGGCTGCTTTTAAAAGGTGTCCTCAATGGTATTGATACGAGTGAAGGTTTTGGCGGCCAGATAAAAGAGCGTTTATTAATTGCGTTCGAATAGCGCGTATCGGGGACAGTTGCGAGAAGGATCATCAATTCCTCGTACCGAATGAACCGCTGACAGCAGACCTGCTATAGAAAATTCATACTTTTGAAATCTTTTCATTCATACGAGTTTATTTCACTACTTCCTTATTTTATTCTAGCTGTTTATTAATTTATTGCTTTACAGCAAGAGTTCTTTTACTTATACTCGCGAACTCTTTTCAATCGAAAATTATTGTCACAACTCCATTTATAAAGAATTATTTTTTTTTATCTCGATGTCTAGAGTATTTGGAAGCAAAAAGAATTTTTAAAACACAATATGAAGAAAATTTGATCAAAACTCAGAAATCTAGTTTAACCACTTAGCTGCTTTATTTTTCTACTATCTACTTAGATGAAAACTTATGTTTTGAGAATGTGCCGTCCATTTGATTCAACTAAGAGTCATTCGAATATTTGAGATGTACATGGATTCCAGGCAATTTTTGTTCTGAATTATGATATGTCTATACATGGCCGGATTATGCAAGCTTCACCTCTCCCACCTCAAAGAACAGATATTTTTTTACCAATTTCAATTAAATATCTATATAAGCAGTTTTAATGTGAAAACATCATTGAAAACTGAAATAGCAAATTTTTTAATTGGGAGTCATCTTAAAGGGAATTGGTTTCATTACTTCGAATATAAAAAAATTTAATTTAAAAATAATTTTTTGCAAATTGGCGAAAAGGTTACAAGAATTTTTTAAAAAACACATTCTAAATATTCTAATGCAAAATTTGCCGGGCTAAATATTGTATTGCAATTGCCATATGCATAGGTGGCTCGTCCGGGGGGCAACTGCCCCCTCACTTCCAAAAGTAAAGAGGCCTTGCCCCCCCTTCCACTTTTCGAAGTTCAAAATTAATGATCCATAGAAAAATGATGGAGGGAAACCCAATACACATACCAAGAGAAGAAAAGGAGTATGAGCTAGCAAGAGTTATAAAAAATGCATCAATTCAAAAAGTCTCTGAAACATATGATCTTGATATGGAAAAAATAAAGGGAGAGATACAAATTTTTCAGAAAATGTATAAAAAATACATCGACTCTTTGCCAGAAATATCCACGGAGATAACAGAACTGAGGAAAAAGTGAAATTTTCTTGTTGAAGAGGAACTCTGTGATATATTTCCATGCTTGACAAAACTAATCCAAATTCTTCTTTTGATACCTGTCTCAACTGCATCATGTGAGAGAAGTTTTTCATGCTTAAGATCTTTAAAATCATACATTAGAAATAGTATGTGTCAAGAGAGGCTTTTTGCACTTGCTGTTTTGAAGATCGAAAATGCTATAGATATTGACTTTACTAAGGTAATAGAACAATTTGCGACAAACAAAAATCGCAGGCTATTTTTCTTCCAATTTATAATACGGATGTATATTGTATAATACCAAATAAATAAATTTATAACTGACATGCTTTCTCTGTGTTTGGGAGTACGCCATTTTGTGACGACATCATTGATAGATTCACGAGTTTAAAGAAAGAAGAACTGACTTAATAGGTAAGTGTTTTATATTTTTCTCGTGTTATCATTTCATAAGGATTGAAATGGAACTTTGAATTGGAAGGAGGGAGTCTACGGTAGTAATCCTTTCCGATTTTTGAGGCCGTGTCCCGAATTTTTTAGAGAAAGTCGAAGAATGTAATCATTAATGACGTTAAAATTCAATAATATAGCCCAATTTTACAAGAAAAACAGCTTTAGGGTAGCCCCACCCACACACTCGCATCTCTTTTGACCCCCCACTTTTTTGGTGCACCAGCCGCCTATGGCCATGTGAGTCAGTCATCCAACAGCAAAACATATTGGGCAAGATTGATCTGCCACCAAATTTGAAAACAAGAAGAAAAAAAAAATCATAACAATAGTGTTTTGAAATTCAAACGATTCTGTGGATGTTTCGGATGCAGTAGTCCATTACATTAAGAATCTCTAGAACAGTTCGGTAGAGAATGCCACGAAGTTGTTCCTTCTTTGTAATCAAATCATAATCAATGAGACTCAAATCCGGGTAGAGCAACTTCCAGGCAAATCAGGTGAAAATTTCATTCAGGGACGTCAACCAAACAGTTCCAGACATTCTTAAAAGGAGCTCCATCCGAACCATCACTTGAACTGGTACTGCTTCAGGTATTCTACAACTTTCATATCACTGATAAATAATTGTACACAACCTTGGTGACTACGTAGAAGAACTACAAACTTTTCAAGCTAGTATTAATGTTATATCGGCTGCAATAGTATGGTTGCAACTGCAGTAGACTTCGGTTAATGTTATTATTCGCTTTATATTATCAGAAACCTCTGGCCCCGGACCAACGTATTCAAATATACACAAAATTATTCGTTTATTGTGATCACTACATTGTTTAATGTTATCAGTTTTGAAGTAGAGAATTGACCGATCCCTCATTTTCAACCAGCGTTAGCGATTGACGCTCGTAGAATGTCTCGATCGACTTGTAAGGAAACATATGGGGCCACTTTCACCCACACATCCCAAGAATTTCGGTATTTATTTTTCATGACCTCTCTTTGAAGATCGACCATTTAGCGGGCGGGGACGTGACCGTCGGTAATTGTCATTGAACCTCCTGAAGGTATGCAAAAAGAAGAGTATGAAGAGTGGATGCCCATTGACGAAGATATTCCAGCAGATACAACACTAACAGACTTGGAAATTTGCCAAGCTGTTTATGAGCAAGACCAAGCAATAAAAATTGATGACTCCGACGGGCACGAATGTGTTGCAGAAAACCCTCCAACGAACGCCGAAATGAGGCAAGCCCTTGATATTTTGAAACGCGGCGTGCAGCATCGTTCAGCAAATGTTAAAAAACAATACGAGTACGTACAATATATAAATGGACTATTAAAGAATAATTTTCGACAAGCAACAATTAATGAATTTTTTAATTGTTATTTTTGAAATAAATTAGAGATAGCCATGAGGTAAGTGGGTTTTTTTCCTTTCTGCTTCTTTTCCCTTGATGTGATAAAACTATAGTTGATTTTACCCAATTCGGTTATTGTTATCAATCGGTTAATGTTATCAAAATTCTTACGTCCCGAAGTGATCACATTAAACGGAGTCTACTGTACTAAATTTCCAACCTTCTTAGGATGGTTCATTAAGCGATTCTACGTTCTCTGATTATAAGAGAATTTGTTGGAACTGCTTGGACTGTTGAAGTTTTATTTAATGGTTTCTGGTCAGAACATAAATGGACCAGAGAGGCTCGGTATAAAGCGTGCAAAAAGATATAAATTCAATCATCTATGGAAGTGAATATCGCAAATCGACCGGTATAATAATCCAAAAACAGTTAATCTCGTTTTACAACAAACAGCTTCCGTTGCGTAACAGTAAGATTTCTATCTTGAAAGAGTAATACTAATAAGCTTGTTTAATATGATTTATACCCTTGTTAATATTTTACATCTTCGCAATAAATATAGGCGAGGAAAAAAATGTAATTGAATTTTATCGCTACAAATCTTTTTGGCATAAAATTTCTTATAGCATGCAAGGAGGGAGTCAAAGATAGCCAGGTAGACAGCTAATGAGTTTGTCACTTTTTTGTCAATCCTCGGTCTTCCTTTTGTCTCAACGCCTTCTTCACAATGGGCGAAGATGCTCTTTTGAGTAGCATTCCTGGCACGTTTCTCTCATTATGATTACTTCCGGCAGCGATTAATCTTCTTCCGACACCTGACAATCATAGGAAACAAAGTTCATTTCTTCCTTTTCCGTATCACTATTGCTGATACCTATCTTTTTTCCAAAGGCAAATGAACTTAAGTATTTCTGGCTTATTTAACACCTGCTGGATTTTTTCGAAACGACATTTAGGGACTAAACTTACATAACATATTTTATGAAAGAGTTACCAGTTAGATAATAATATTAATACAGTTATTTGATAACGTAATACAGTAGAACTCCAGGAATCCGAACTAATTGGGGTTGACCTTTGTCCGGATTCCGAAAATACGGATTATCCGGGAAATTCAGGGAAATACTCTTGATATACCAAATGCAATATATAGAGTATTGACTCTGGGTGCTCTGTAAGGCGTACGGAAAGAACAAGCGGCCATTCGCACGGTACAGTGGCAAACAAGTTGAGGGTAAAAAGAAGATATCTGAGTTTGTTTCTACTAGCTAAGGTGCTGCATTCATTCTTAAAAACCAATTCGAAATACTTCTTTTAAGTTAGGAATAAACATTAGCTTTGTTTCTGATTCGTAATGAATACATATATTGCTGAAAACTCCATATATTTGGGTTGCCTTTTTTCAATAGTTTTGATAGCAACAGAGTTCATTGTTTTCATCATTCAACATGTTAACATTTAAATGTTTAAACTTACCTTTTGCTCTTAGTATCTATAGTATTTTCAATTTTTTAGATTTGTTTATTTTGTTTGTTTTTGAATTGCATTTTGATATGTCTTATTTACCTTGTTCTGTATGTTCATTCATATATATATATATATGTGTGTGTGTGTGTGTGTGTGTGTGAAAGGTTTTCGTGATTGTAATCAGTAAAATGCCGAGTTGTATTCTAATTTTCTTTTATTATGGGAGAGTGACGGAATATACGTGCATCTTGGTTTAAGTTTCAAGTCAAAAGAGAACAGAAAATCCCTGCATTTTCTCAGGTAGGGATTTAACAGATAGACACGTGATCAAAGTGAAGGGAATAATAGCTATTTTTAGTAAATTACGTAAGTGTTTTAGGGAAAAGTACGGCGGCAATAAGTCGCTGATTTGTGTAGGCGCGTGGAAGTAATTAGAAATTTCTTTTAGTAATAAATATGCCAAAACGCGAGATTTAATGTACTTCCGTTTCGGGAAATAAAACGAAACTGGAGTTTAAGAAAAGCGATTTTGGAATACATTAATATAGTACTAAGATTTTAAAATATATAATATTAGAATTTAAAGTAAAATTAAGTGAGATTATTACATATATATATTAACTGAGAGAGTAAGTTAGGAAAACGAGAAGAAGAGCTTAATTGAAAAATTACTGATACTAGATGCAACTGGAAGCGAATGATTTCTAAAAATATGTGCATATATATAAATACTAAAATATTAAATAAAATTAAAACAAATAAAAGAAATGAAATGAAAAAATTAATAAAAGCTCGATTATGAGTCAAATATATATTAAATAAAACATGCTGTGAACCAAAATAATAAACAAACAATCCATTAAACAGAAAGTACACGGAAAGGAAAGAATACCAAAAATGTAAAAATGAAAACTAAAGCTAGCAAAAATATTACATGCATTCTCAAAATAAATTGCAATATATAAGTCCAAAAGTAATTTTATAAGTCTACAAGTTCATCAAAAGCAATTTCATAAGTCTACAAGTTCATCAAAAGCAATTTCATAAGTCTACAAGTTCATCAAAAGTAATTTTATAAGTTCATCATAAGTAATTTTATAAATCAAAATTTATATTTATATTTTTTACCCTCTTTCTGCTTCTACTTGAAAATATATTTCACATTTTATTCGTAAAAATTAACTCAATTTGAAGTCCGATTGGAGGTTTAATTTCATTTGTTTAATTCCAGAAGTCGTACAGGACAAAGCGTGCTAGCAAGATTACGAATATTTTCAAACAAATCATTCTTTATCAAAAACTTACTCTTGTGAACTAGAAATTTCTAAGCGCTTTATTCTTATTATGGTTAATCTATTATTTAACAACGAGCCTCTCGTCTTGCATATATTTTCGTTAAACAAAATATAACTGACAGAAGCTCACAGAAAAATAATAAAGCGCTAGAGAATACGTTTTCAATTAATAAATGTTTGCTCGTAGTTTCTATGTTTAATATGAGTAAGGAGAAATTCCCTTTGAAACACATTATGAGGCATTTGTTTCATTGTAACAAGAGCGGAGACCCCCAAAGGACTTCAAACCTGACGCATGTAAAAAGTTACTTCGACGTATGACATCAGCATTATTTATTTAGCGGAACATCTGCGCAATGATATTCACAAAATCGAATGTCCCTTGCCAAACGATTACAAAGCGACTTCTTAATTTTTAATTACGGAAGGAAATTTCCTCGTCGAGTCATTTCGTCGGCTGGATCAGAGTTATCTATCTATCTCCATTTTGTTCTCCTCTTTGAAGTTATTCGCTTTGGGTTTTTTTCAGCCGTGAATGCTTCCTCTGTTTTTTTAAGAAGATTCCTGAGCAAATGCTATAAATGTAGCCGTCATGGACGAGTAGGCAGTTGGTGTGTGTGGCGAATTTTTTTCCTCAGTCTGCAAAGGTTGGCTCGGATTCCTCGAAAAATCCTTGCAAATAATAGATGATCATCGATTTATCGGGAGAAAAATATCGAGGCGTTTTATATCGGGCATAAATCACAGCTTTCAGCTGTGAATTCCCTCAGCTTGTTTTATAACCTTTCTTCAAACAGATAAAGAAATTCAAGAAACATGTTGTTGTGTTTCGTGTAAAGAAGGATAAAAGTCAACGATTTCTGATCTATTCCAGAATTCTAAAAATTCCAGACGTGGAAAAAAGTGGTCGAATAGAATATAGAGGAAGCGGTTTTAAGTCTAATAAAAATGTTTCGAACATCAGCTATTGCAACTTTTATTCTTCAAATGATAAAAAAAAAATCGTTAAAGGAATAGTAAGTAATCGAAATTTAATAAAAATATGATTCAAATGTTAATTTGTTAAGTTTAAAGAGTCATTAAAAAATTCCTACGTAAAAAAACAAGCAGCATTCTTTTTCTAAAAAAAAGACTGCTTTTTGAAAAAAAATTGCATAAATCAGCATTCATTCCTTTTTATATGACATTTTCCTTAAAAGTTATATCGATTTTTTTTTTATTTCGCCGGTTCTTGCAACATTAATGAATGTTCTAATAAGCATCAAGCTATTAACTGTTAGCCTCCCATAATATAAAATGGTTAGGCCCACCAAGATTAATAATTCAATAATACAGTGTTCACACTTGTTCTCAAACGAATCTATTCTCTGAACACATGCTATGACGTTCTTGAATATTAGTTTAAAGATATTTTCATCTCAATTCATGTTATCTTTTTCATCATAGTTCAAGTGTATCTGAAATTAAAGATACTGCTTTACGCATCTTTCCTATATTAGTTACATGATTAAAATTTCAGTACAAATATCACTCTTGTATTGATTGTTGCGAGATGTGAATATTGAAAAAATTACTCAATCTTTTGATTAATTTATTGAATAAGAATAAATATTATTTCCTATGATAATTTTGTATGTCGAAGGTAAACGATCAAGTAACAATTTGAATCTTTTACTGGAGAGCCAACAGAAGTTCCAGCGCAAATATATTTTTTGAGAGAGGTTAAGTTTTTTGATATTTTCGATTGATAGCTACGACAGTTTTTCCATTCGAGGATGTTGTCGGGTATGCAAATACGATTAAAAAAAAAAAAACCACCAAAATCAGAAAAATTGGATTAAAGTTAGTTTACCTCTGAGGTACAGAATTCTAAGACTGAGCATCGTTCTTTTTCATCCAGAGGCTTCGTATGCATGCGTTTCTTTTCCTCTCAATGACCTGGTAAGTTCAATTATTCTTATTATGTGTGGTTATTCTTATTATGTGTGGTTATTCTTATTATGTGTGGTTATTCTTATTATGTGTGGTTATTCTTATATGTGTGCTTATCCTTATTATGTGTGCTTATTCTTATATGTATGCTTATTCTTATTATGTGTGGTTATTCTTATTACGTGTGGTTATTCTTATTATGTGTGGTTATTCTTATTATGTGTGGTTATTCTTATTATGTGTGGTTATTCTTATTATGCGTGGTTATTCTTATTATGTGTGGTTATTCTTATTATGTGTGGTTATTCTTATGTGTGCGACTAGGTTCGGGGAAAAATTTTAAAATACCATGCGCAAAAAAGTTTTACATACCTAAATAATAAAAATAGGCTTAAATAGTCACAGTTAGAAATAAAAATTCATATATCATCAGTAGTTTTTGAAAATAATTTTTTTTCAAGAATTTTAATAAAAATTTCAATGTTGTAAAAAACAGCACAATTGAAAAATATAGGACATATTTAATTTTAATTTCGCTTGTGTACTTCTCAAACTATCTAAAATGTAATAGACCGCAAGATAAAATTTATTTTAATAAATAAATATTTTACGAACATTCAAAGTTGGCGTCATTGATTTTTCGCCAAAATTATCCTACGTTTCGAACTGAAAGAGACTGTAAAACATGAATAAATAAATCTATCTTAAAATTTTCGGTCTATTACGCCCTCAAAGAATTTTGACACATGTGTACCAAATTTCAATGAATTTTAATTAATTGGTTTGGAGATATCACGTTTTTCGTGGACAAATTTTAGTGAAATTTTCATTTTTCAGAAAATGCATTTAAAAAATATAATAACTCGTTAGTTCAAATACATACGGAGGAATAAAATATTCAAGGAATAAGAATAAAAACAAAGACTATTTTAAAATCTTAAAAGTTGCGACTTTATTTTTGGATCATAAAGTTTTTTGAATTTTTCTTTGGAAATCGTCTTTTCAACCTAGTCGGATACTTTAAGAACAAGAATTCCTTAACCATTTCTACTTGAAAGCAGTAAAAGGTTTCTTTTATTTTCAGATATTGCACTAATATGACAAGGTATAACTAACACTGACTATCAAAATACAGGGTGATTCAAAAGACCGAGGCAATTTTAAAAATTAATAATTCGCAAACGAATGAAGATAGAAAGATGACGTTTGCTCAAAAGGGGTGGATATGAGAATCAGAATTTTTTTTTTTGTCAGGGAACCCTACCTGGTAGTATTTTTGACAATTTAAATCAACATATGGTTTTGCTGTTGATAGAGTGATGCGTTACAAAGGATAATTCAGTGAAGGAAGTAACGAATTGGTAATGTTCAATATGACGTCCTCCATTCAGGAACACAATTGGAAACATTCAAGAACTACATTTTTTGGATTTTTTTAACAAAATTTCTTTTGTTTCATCAGAAATCGTGCTAAACCCTCTGTTAGTCGCAATCATTTTCATCCTTAAATGGTCGCAATGTGGCTCGTGGATATAAAATCTATTCTATGAAATGCTCATACGGTTTTGATAATTTTTCCTTTTTAACTATCATAATTCAAATGAGAATGTAAATCAGTTTTCTGTAAGAAAAATTCAAATGGGAATGTAAATGAGTTTTCTGTAAGAAAAATTCAAATGAGAATGTAAATGAGTTTTCTGTAAGAAAAATTCAAATGAGAATGTAAATGAGTTTTCTGTAAGAAAAATTCAAATTGTAATGCGTTAAAAACAGCTAATAGATTCAGACTGCATGCATATCTACTACATATTGGAGGGTTAATGCTGCGAAAAATGTGATTCCTGAGTGTCATTATACAGAGTATAGATTATTGGTATTTAAGACAAAATTCTGTTAAAAAACGTTAATAATTTTAAATTACATTCAGGCCAGTTAGCTGGGCGTAATGATACACTCTCTAGCTTCCCCCTTACTGTCATAAGCTGTCATTGGCTATAGAATGTTATAAGTGTTCACTTCTGGAAATAGTTTATTCCGCACTATTTACATAAATCTGAGGTTACCCACGACACTTTCACAATCTCCGACATCTCCGTAATGGCCACGGGACGCAAAAACTCTCGCGAGATTTGTTGCACCTGTGTGAAATGCCTCACCGGCTGAAGAGGCCTTTCCGTACCACACGACGGCCACCCCCGAAGAAAAACCGAAGGAAATAAGGTGTTCCCGGTATTCCAAGAACTCCCTCTCCGATGAGAAGAACCAGACAATCTTGATAAAGCTCATGGAAATCGCACGGCGCGGTAAACAAAGTGTTTGGCTAAGGGGCCGTTCCAAGTAATTGAAGAGCAAGCCTGATTTATTGGAGTCAACTGATAAGTAACGCAATCGGCATCGGTAAACAAGATGACGGACGGCGGAGACATTTTATGGGTCGGGAGGAAGTTTAGAGGTCTAAATAGGGTTGCCGGAAACCCAGGATGCAGCTCTAACGCACCACAAATTGGTTTTGAGTCCTATTTATTTGTGAAGAGGGGTGCGATTTGAGCCATGCGCGATACAATGTAATAAGTTTCGATCGAGGAATTTTTTTAGTGAATAGCCGAGAGAATTTTTAAAAACCTTTATTCTTTCAGCTTGACTTAAGAATTTCTTAAATTTTCTAATTACGTGATATATCCTCAGTGGGGGAAAATTGGGGGGCGAGGGGAACCCCACTTTTTGCTGAAAAAATTAAATATTTTAAATAATTATTTCATTTTAGCTGCCTAAAAGTAGGAATTATATATATAAAAAAACAATAGTGTCGGGGAAAGCTAATTTTGTAAATAAATTTTTAAATTTTGTCATCTACCCCCTATACTCCAGGGTATTTTTAAGTGTCTAAAATTGTTTGCCCCACCCCCACTTTTGCCACTGCATATCCTATTTGGAACATTTATTTTTATTCTAACATGCAGTGGCGAAGCAAGGATAAATGGGGTCTGGGGCACAATAGGATTATTTCCATTATATTTTGGAAATTACAATTTATTTGCACATTTTTAAAAATAAATTTCTTTGATAGTATAATTTCTTAAAGTCTTTTTTTAACCCTATGAAATTAACTATCTATAATTGCTTTCAGTAATAAATTGATAAAGCATTTGTGTAGATCGAACTCTCTATATATCGATCTTTTTTCCAGGAACCATCAAGTTCGATGTGTAAAGGTTCAGCTGTAGTGTTAAGTTTGAATGAACCACTACTGATAATTTCGCTGATAAAATACCAGAAAAATGAAAGACTGAATCATAGAGTCGGACTCTGGCTCAACAACGAAAAGTTTTATGCACGGCATTTGTAAGATTGATATCGCAAGTATTCAAGAACAAAACAATTGTTAGAAGACAAATGCAAAATACTTCAAAAGAGCATTATTAATTTCTCATTCAACTGGCTCTCTTTCTGCAGTTGAGAATATGCATAAATCTACACAATAACAGAGAACACGGTCACTGATGAGTTCAAGAAAGAGTGAGAAAATACAAACAAATGTTCCGTTCTGTATTCTTTAGGGTTCTAATTATGCTTTGATAAAGATGCTCTGATGGATATGTCTTGTTTAGATATTACAACATAAGGAAGGCCGAGCCAGTGGATAAATCTTCAGGCTTCGAAAACCTGACATGTATAGACGCAAGGTACTTGAGAATAGTAAGGTTAGGCTCACAGAGAGCGGATGTATTGGTGACGTCAGATTGGGAGCAAGCTTTTCGTCCCAGTGTTATGTAACGGAATAAATGAATCGTTTGAGAGCTCTCTTAGCAACAGAAAAACTTTTTCTAACCCGGGGGGTGTCTGTGTGTGGAAACCTTGTTCAAGATTTGCACATCACGAAAAATAAAAATTCGGAGTATTTAATAAAAAATTCTACTTTTCTGATATGTTCTCTATGCAAGAAATAAGGAGATACTTACGTCTATATCCTCTAAACTTTATAAATAAAAATAATTTCCAGTTTAAGCAGTGGACGAGAGGAATAGAATAGTTAATAATAATTTTACTTAATGTTATAAAATACACATTCGTTTAAATAATAGTGTTTCACTTACTTACTTTAACTAAAAACGAAATCAACAATCTCTGAGAGCCTTCTAAAAACTAATTTATAATTTTGAATAAATATGAACCAAAATAGCTTATTTTTACATAATTGCTTTTATCGCACAATTCGTAATAGAATTATACACGTATATATCGCATACATAATTTATAAATATTACACACATATATAATTTCAAAACTTTCGAGCAATGTGATAATCATTATTTACGCTGTATAGAAATGATTGCAAAAATGGTTATGTTATGTTTAAAACAATATCTTTCCTTCTGCATTTGAAAATCCAAACTTTCCTAACATCAAGATCTTTCGGAAATGAATGAAGAGAAACGTTTGTGCCTTTGGAATTTCTCGAATGCACCGAGCATCCGACAACAGCACAACTAGGCATTGCATTAGCTTAAAATCTTTCCTAAAAACTGTAATATTTGTAGCTAACGAAACAAAGGAAAACTCAAAAACCTCTCCTTAACAACCAAACAACCAAATCAGCTCTGAATCAAACGAGATATATTCGTAATAAAACTAACTTTCCCGTCTTTTAATTTGGAATGTGAGGAGAAAAAGACTAGATATAAATAAGCCCAGAAAATCATATTATTTATTTTCATTCACTGAAAACTCCTATCAGACAGAAAAGAAGCAAATAGTATTCTCAAAAAGCTTATCGATTATATGGAATTACTATAAAGTAAGCAAAAAGAGAAGAACCATGATTTATTTTCATTAAAAATAAAAGTACATAGCACAGGGAATTTATAAACAATAAAAAGCAGTCTCGTGATGTAAAATGATGAAGATACAATAACGAACCATTAATCGGGCATTTTTACCGTTTCTTATGAATGGAATAAATTTATTTCTTTAATTCGAAACCGCGTGGAATAGCGGAGAGTTTCGAAATCTGTCCCAATATGACATCATGCGCTGAGAGACCTACTGCGCATCGCGTTTGTGGACCCTCCCTGCTGTAGACCAGTCATTAACATAGGGTATTATTAAAGTCTTTAAAATAACATTCAAATGTATTATTAAAAACCATTATTATGTTTGCGTTAACTACTATTGATAATTTCACTGATAAAATACCAAAACACATGGATTCGAAAGACTGAATCGTAGAGTCAAACTCAGTCGCAACAACGAAAGGCTTCATGCGCAGTGTTTGCAAGATAAATATCTAAAAAAAAATCACCAGGACAACAAATAATTGCTAGAAGACGTATGCAAATACTTCAGAAAGGCAATATTAAATTCTTGTTCTAATCTTTCCGCAGTCAGGATATGCATAAATCTACACAAGAACAGAGAACACTGCGAAAAATGTACGCAAACAAACGTTCCATTCTTCATTTCCCAGGGTTCTAACTTTGCTCTGAAAAAGATGCTCTGATGAACAAAATTAAACTATTCCTTTGGGGTTGAGCTGTTTTGTTTGTCCTCATTATTCTCCACTTTTTTCACCCTCAGTGAAAGCAAATTACACAACAACCCTTTTAAATGCACCCCGCAAGGTGAGAGAAACCATTGTTCCCTGAGAAGATTCGAATCCACGACAACCCCCTTCTCTCAATGTCCTCCTTCCCCTCCTTCTTCAGCACCGTCTGAAATCTGTTGGTAAGGTGGGGAGAATAGGAGCACATGGTCCGTTGGGAATATGTACCGTTGTGGTTGGCTTACTAATATTTGCTGAGAGTCCAAGGGTTTTTGGAGTTGTTGGGGGTTTTCAAAATATTGAGGTTGGTAAAGAACTTGCGATTTTTGTGATATTTGCACACAAGACTTTCACGTAAATCTACTGAAAGATCTTGAAACAGTGATAAAAGTTTTGAGACGGAGTGTGATGATGCAATAATGCAGCAAAAATTGTTTCACAGAGTTGTTCTTAACACTTAATCTTTTTTTCCATAACTTGGATGTTTCATATTTTTTCGTAAACGAAGTACACAGAGAGCAGGTATTGTAATAGTTAAAAAAAAAAAAAAAAAAAAGACGGGAGGCTGTCATTTTCAAACAGCCGCTGATGTTAAAGGCGTAGGCCTACTTTACTCGCGTGACGCGCTTCCGATTTTCAAAACTTTTTTTGTAACTTCTGTTGTTACCCGTTATCTCTAAAATAAGACATTAGTTATATTTTTAACATGTGTAGTTACCGAGATATAGGGGATATCCCATACAAACTTTTCTGTGGCGTTTTGGCGTGTGAATCAAACTCCTTCTCTCTTTGTTATAGGCCTCCTTGAATTCTAAAAATCTATTTTTCGAATTACGTCTATCTGTCTGTGAACACGATAGACATAAAGATAAAGAGCTGAAAGTTGGTATGCAGTCATCATATTAAAATTTTACATCTGTGCCAAATTTTGGACCAAATCCATCAACGCGAAGACTGTCTATTTGTTTGTCTCTTGCGTATGTGAAAAATGCATCAAACCAGATGGATTCACTCGAGTAAATTTACAACAGTTATTAGCTATCGATATCGGTATCGCTGCGTTTCGGTTATTATCTACGCCACTGTACATCCTCCGTAATTCCGGCACTTCTTTAATCCAGAATCTCCTATAATCCCATGGCCAGGAAATCCTCCTATAGTCCGACGTTATCAGAAGGAGAGTTAGAGATTTACAGGGAAAACAACGTCACTGGATGCGGATGTCAGTATTCTTGGAAGGGATGCAGAGTGCTGTACAGATTTTGAATTGTATCTTGTAATATTTATTATATAGAGTGTCACACTTATCGTGGTCCAATAGCTAATTTCTAAACCGTTAGAGACACGCATATAGTTCCAAACGGAAAAATGCTTTAAATGAAGGGAAGAATTATATTTTTTGTTTTTTGAGTCTATAAATATATTTCTGAAAAAGTTACGAATTCCAATTTTTATATGGATGCCGGTCCTATCAGTCATATTTAGTAAAATAATTTTCGTACCCTAACATTTTAGATACAAAAAAGTTCAACTCTTCTGTGTAATTTTGCATATTTTGCAAAATTTTGTAGAATAAGCATAAATTTTACAATTAGAATGCGCTTTTTTTAAATCCGACTCTATTAATCCGGCAGTCCTGTGGTCTGATATCACCCGGATTACTGATAGACTACTGTATATTTTTATCATGATATTGTTTACAGGCTGGACAGTATCCGTAAATTGTGTGACGAGATACGGGTGATGCATGAGTCGTTCAAACGCTCTTCTGAGCAGATCATTTGATCTAGAGCTACCAAATTTGGCAGGCAGTTACTTATTAGGTAGTAGTGGCTCATTAATAAAAGGTTTTTCAAAATTTTTATTAGATGTTGAATTAAAAATTAATCGAAGTTTTAATGATTTTCCTCAATAACTTCACAGCATATCATCGCACAAGAACATCCTTACACCACTTTAAAATTCAAAAGTTAACTTATCAGTGATATAAATTTTATTCCCATAATTATTTTAAATTTTATTAAATTTGAAAAAATATTTTTAGTATAGTGTGTATATTTCAGTATAAAAAATATATTCAGTATATATTTCAAAATTGTGTGATTTTTTTATAATTTTAATGTGACGGTATGCAACATGGACTTTTGGAACCTCAGTGTGCTTTTAGCGCTTTTGTAATTGCGTGTTTTCGTTTTAAAACATTTATGTGCATAAATTTTTATAATTAATGTGGTTTTGAGCTTTGAAATTTTGTATTATCTGCAGTTACTTTTTTTCCTTTGTGTTTTAATTCACTTTGTGGCTTGCGTTCTTTGTGTGTTTTTGATCATGCACTCTGTAAATGGAGTCATCTCTGTAGTGTGCTTTCTTTGAATAAATAAATGAATGAATATTTTACAAGACTTTTCATTGTTTTGGTTATTGCATTTGGACACACGTGCGTTGCGACATTATTAAATACATTTTTCATGTGCAAGTTGTCGTTGCCATAATTAAAA